>WYDI02026347.1:27584-129735 GCA_009867235.2 Psittacus erithacus | reverse complement strand
CGATAGGGGGGTGGGGGGGGAGGGAGGGGGGGGAATATCTGCAGGGTTTTGTCGCTGCTTCTATTTCCTTATTGCCAAATAAAATACAATTAAAGCAACATTTTTGACGCCAGCTAGCAGAGCTAACATCAGTTTTCTGACGGCACTTTTCTTCTGTCAGCCAATGAAAATAAATGATGCAGGATTACCAGCGAGCATCCAGGCTCCGTGCCTGCAGGGGGATTCGGAGCAGCAGCCATTCGAGGACGAAACAGAGGGATTTCAGTCCTGCTCTAAGTGGAAATCTCTGGGGACGTTATGCACAGAACCCTCCGCCGCTGCCCGGAGCGATGCTTTGCTGCTCTCCCGCTTCCGACCAGTGTAACCCAGTCCTTGGTACAGCTCCTGTTGGGGTGATGAATGAAGCCAGGACCCTGCAGTGCTTTTGGGATGCCCTGGTGAGATCAGTGTGGGTCTGGTCCTCCCATGGGGCTCTCTATGCTGGGGGCCACTGGCAGCTCAGCTGCTGACTGCTCCGAAATCCCCGTGGTAATTGGATGAGGGCACTGGTTTCCATGAGGATATTAAATCAGAGCCCCAGCTCCGAGCCGGGGCGACACGCTTGGGAATATAAAGATACGGTAGATCACATTAGAGGGGGGTTATTTCTCCTGCTTTAAAGTCAAAGGTATCACAACAACTTCTTATTTGTCACAGAGTGTATTGTGCCATCTCTCATTGATGGGAAGGCGTTTGTCACTGCAGAGTGCGCAGCAGAGGGGCTGAGCACTCAGAACTCATCGCAGCAATGGGCTTTCAGGGAGCTTTGGAAAGCTCTTAAGCCCTTTCCAAACCCGCTTTTCCAAAGCTCCCTGAGAGCCCATCGCTGCGATGAGTTGTGAATGCTCAGCCTGTCTCAGGGGAGAGCTTAAGGAGTGACTGTGACCACCCACAGTTGTGCCTGTGCAAATGCAGGTGCCCCCGTGAGGCAAAGCAGGAGGGGCTTTGTGTGCAGGAGCTCAGTGCCACCATCCTGAGCTGGCTCCCACCTGCCCATGGGACTGGTACAGGGAGTCACATAGGAAATGAAGGGACTCCAGCCCCCTGGATAACCCTCCCTGTTATCGGTTTAGCTGGGTCTCTGGTTGTGGTGACCATCTGGTGGCATCTGCTGCTGCTCAGCTGTCACCTACTCTCCTGGTGAATGGGATGCTAGGGGACACATCCGTGGACCCAGCACAGGGCAGCCATGCCAGAAGGCTGGCTCCCATCACTCCTGCCATGGTGGGATGGTGGGATGGTGGGATGGTGGGATGGTGGGATGGATGGATGGATGGGCAGAAAGACTTCTCCCCATAGCAGGGAAGCAGGGGAGGACAGACAGACAGATGCACCTCCTTAGCCAATAAGGTGGCCTCAGGTGATGATAACAAGCCCATTAAAGGGGTTTATCAAGGTAGGCCATGGACTGGCAGCAAGGCTGCTGCTTTTAGCTGAGATTCTGCTTTTGGGCTGGGTAGAGCCTAAGCTCCTGCTCGATAATTAGAAAGGCTTTGAGGAGGTTTGTACTGATTGGCCTCACTTGTGAGCAGCCATAATATGAGTGATTAGGGACTGTGAAGCTTTTTAGCAGGTATCATTAAGCTACTGATGAGCTTGAGCAGGGAAAGGGCCTTTTTGGCTGCACTTGAAATCCGCTGGTCCTGCACTGACCCAGCTCATGCTCCTATACTGCTCGCTGAGCTCCTGATCCCCAGTGAGATGGAGGTCCTGGGGACAATGATGGCTCAGTTGTCACCCCGTTCTTAGTCCAGGTCAGATCTGGTGTCCTTCCCCAGTGAGATGGTGAGCTGTGGTCACACATGACTGAAGATGGGATGTCCTCATTTTCACTGTCAGCCAGGTATGAGGAAATTTGGGATAATTAGCTCTGAAAAGGTGGCTTCCAGACTGTGCATCAGGGGAGAGGATGGTGATGTCTGTCCTGGCAATTGCTTTGGGAGCATCTTGCCCCCACAGAGCTCATTTCCCAGCTATGGGGTTACCCCACTTGTCTTGGTGCTGCTGGTGAAGCCTTCTTGCTCAAGGGGATGTCCTCTTGAAGGACAATGTCCTCGTCTTCCTCTTGTCCCCCTGAAGCCCCCAAGGGGTGGGACAAGGCTGGGAGCAAAATCCACTGGATTTTCCCTGCCTTCCCTCCTCTTCTCCTGCCTGCCTTGGCAAAACTTCCCACAGCTCAGCAGCATCCGGCCCATCGCGGTCTGGTTGGCATCACTAGTGCTGTATTTACAGCAGTGTTAATTAAATACTCTCTGTAATCAGTGCCATGCCTGACCCCGCTCTGTGAGCCAAGGTTGGGCTGTAATGTGCCATCACGGAGTGAGAACACGACTGCTGGTGTCCTGGGGATTTTCTAACAGAGATTTACTCATCCCAGGCCTTCCATTTCTCTGTTTCGTGACATTTTGCAAAGTTCAGGTTTACAAAATATGCCAGCGAGTGGAGGAGATGCTGCAGATGTTATTTACACTGCATGTGCTGTTTCCCACTCCAGGGGATCTTCATCCTATTGGAGCAGAACTGAGGGAGGCTTCCAGATATGCTCTCCTGGGCTGGTCGCCTTTGCCCAAGAGGCTGCTGTTCTTAGCATCACAGAATGCTTTATGTTGGAAGGGACCTTAAATCTCATTCAATTCCAATCCCTGCCATGGGCAGGGACACCTTCCACTAGAGCAGGTTACTCCAAGCCCCTGTATCCAGCCTGGCCTTGAACACTGCCAGGGATGGGGCAGCCACAGCTTCTCTGGGCACCCTGCGCCAGCGCCTCAGCACCCTCACAGGGAAGAGCTTCTTCCTTGTATCTAATCTAAATCTCCCCTCTGTCAGCTTAAAGCCATTCCCTGCCACTTCATCGCCCTGCTGCAAAGCCCTTGGGGCTGGAGATCCCTGCTCCTCACATACCTCTGTGTGTTGGGAAAGCAGCAAAGTGCAGTGGCTGTGCCAATTGAAATGACTGTGGCATCGTGCAGCTAAACCTGGCTCTAATCCCCACTCCAGTCCCAGGGTGAGGGATGGAGTGGGGGAGATGGAGCAATTGGGCCTGCTACCCCAGAGGGGCCAGGCGGCAGGATGGATGGGCTGCTATTGTTTTGGGGGGTAATTGGGATGCTCAGCTGCTCTGCTCTTAAAAATAAGCCCTGTGTAAAAGCTGGTTGGGAGCATGGGTGCAGAGGCAGATGCTGCTTGCAGAATCCTGTTTCAGTGTGCAACAGCCTCCCAGGGGCTCAGTTATAGGCAGAAAAGCCCCTTTCAGGGAGTCACTGGTGCCAGGAGCTGCCTGCTCCAGGAGGGTGACACAGCATGTGTGCTGAAACCCAGGGATGGGGAGTGTGGAGGAGGGCCCATCCTGGTAGGGTGCAGCAGGCATGGAGATGCACCAGCGCTAAGTGATACCTGGTGCCTTTCTGACCTGTTGCTGTTTAACCCATGCTCAGCTCATGAGCTTTGTTGGTGAGACCTGGGGGAAAGCTGCATGACCAAACCTCCTCCTCAGGATGGATCTGGCCTTGACCTACCCAGTACTACAGCAAGGGCAGCTCATCCCTTCTGGGGAAGGTTCTGCTGGATACAAAGTGTGTGCCCATCTGTCAGTACTGGCCTGGGATGCAGCTGGAGTCAGGGGTACCCATCCAGCTCTGACCCCGTGGGACAGGGCCACCAAAGCACCCTGTCTAAAGCTGGCTGTGCTGCCAGCTTTGAGCTGGGCTGCCGGATACAGGAGCTGTGGCTCTGCACACCTCGCTCCTGCCCCGTGCCTGCCTTGTCAGGTCTGATCAGGAGGAGCATCAGTCGGCCCTGCACTCCCTCTCCAGATTTAATTAACGGGCCTTTCATCTCTACCCTGAAGGAATCTGCTATCTTCTGTCTCCTTAATTAACGTTCATTAAGCAAATCAGAAGAACATTTTCTCCTCACAGCCTCCACAGCTCTTAACCCTTGCTGGGTGCCAGGTCCATGCTGGGGCAGAAGGTTCCTGGGCTGCGACAGCAGGCTGGGCTGCCACCACGGCCTTGATCACCATGCCTCTACTGCACCGGGACCAAAGTCCTGGGGCAGTGGGTGAAGTGTCTCTAGGTACAGAGGACTTCAGCTGAGGTGGGGCTGGGGGCAAATCTCAGCTCTGATTGCTCTTATGGACACTCTTGTTCATGCTTGTCCATGGCAGACAAGGGGCTTCCCATAACCCGCTTTAGCTCTTTGTCCTGTCCAGGGATGCAGCTCACCCAGGGCAAGGTGATGTATCTGTGGGTGAAGGTTTTGCTGTGGGAAGCCACTGTCAAGACCTGGTAGGCATCACAGCATGGGAAAGATGTGTCCAGCATCTTGTTCTCAGAGAACAGGGGATTATCTGGGCTGCTCTTGCCCTTCTCTTGTGGAGTGACATTAGATGCGATAGGTTTTTCTCCATGTAGTGTCACCCAGATCTCCATCAAGCTCTGGCCCCATGGGCTGTGCTGGAGGAGGAGATGGGATGGGGATACCCATCAGCTCTGTTCGAATCCATTGTGCATCCCATGAGCAGCCGTTGCTGCCTGGCTGCATGGTCTCATTACTCTCTAACGTTAACCCCTCTGCAAGTGGGGATGGGTTGGGCAGGGAAATAATCTCTTGGATGTGTGTAACACGCTGAGGAGAAGGTGTGAAACCCATTGCATGGGAGACCCTCTCTTGCCAGAGCTCGCAGCCTCAGTAACAAGGCAGAAAGCAAAACACCTGGAAAACCTCACCCTGGCAGGATGCAAATCCCCTTCAAACTGTCAGTGGAGATGCGCAGGGCAGCGATTGAGCTGAAAACCCTTCTCTTTCTCCCCGGAGGCCGGCAGTGGGTTTGCCACCGGCTGCCCGCTCCCAGGCAGCTGATGCACAGCTCCTCGGTGCTGGGAAATTCCCCCTTCCCAGCAGAGCTGGCTCGGGCTGTCAGAGCCCGGGTCAATATATGGTAATGGGGCTTTGAAACGGCGCTGCTGCGGGAGCCGCTGCCGAAGACTCTGATTCACAGCTCCCCTCCGGTGCTTTCTCCCCGCAGAGTGCGGAGAAGGAGAATAAAATAAACAAGAGTGGAAGGGAAGGAAGCTTAAATTATAAATGAGGGTTAAGCTTGCAGGGCTCCTGGGGCAGCTCGGCTGAGGGCCAACGGCAGTGTTCCCCCTTGCACCCCACTTCTGCATCGTGCAGCCTCATGCGCTGTCATCCTCCTGTCCCTATGGGTCAAATCTGGAGGGTGCCACAGTCCTGAGAGGGACCCCCTCTGGCACAGACCATCATTAGTGTTACCTGTGAAGCTGCTGATAAGGTCTGGTGATAAAGTGGTTTTGGCACCCTGTGGAGATGCCCCATGGCAGCAGGCGGGGATGAGAGCCCTCGCTCATGGGTGCTGGTGTGGAGGGTTAGGGGCTGCCCCAGACCGAGCTGGGTTGGTATGAGCGAGAGAGCAGTGTGATTTATGGGGTGAGAAGAGGGTGCTGGGTCTGCTCCGAAGCTTTTTCCTCACCCTTCTCTTGATTTTGGGGCTGTGAGGAAATGGAGACCCCCACCAAACTAACGGAAAACCCATCATGTGGGGCATGTATCGCCACGAGCTCATCCCTGGGGCTGAGAAACGGAGAAGCTCAGCTCCATCTGTGCAGCTCAAGGCGCAAACACCCCATCCCCAAAGCAAACCTCCACTGGAGGGATCTCATCCTGCCCAGCCCCGCAGCGTGTGGGACCAGGGGAAGCCCAAACCTCACAGCCTGGATTCACACATGAAACTTCCGACATTCCCAGCAGCTTCCACAAGGTGGACCTCGGAGCGAGAGGAGGTGCCGGGCAGGGGGGACTTGTCCCATCCCATCCCATCCCATCCTGTCCCGCCTGCTCTCACCGTGCCATCCGGAGGAGGCTCAGAGTCCGGCCAGGCGAGCCCCAGCATGGCACAGCATCCAGCTCTCTGGTTAGCGGCCCTGCTGTGGCTGGTGTTTGGGGCAGGGGGCTCATCCTCCTGCTGGGACCCCCGGGGCCAGCCCCGTCGCTGCATGCCCGTCTTTGAGAACGCTGCCTTCGGCCGGGCTGCCCAGGCCACCAACACGTGTGGGTCACCCCCAGAGGAATACTGCCTGCAGATGGGCGCCCGCCACGCCAGCGCCCTGTGCCACCGCTGCGATGCCAGCGACCCCCTGCACCACCACAACGCCTCCTTCCTCACCGACTTCCATAGCCAGGAGGAGAGCACCTGGTGGCAAAGCCAGTCCATGGCCTTCGGCATCCAGCACCCCAACTCTGTCAACATCACCCTGCATCTGGGTAAGTGCCGGTGGGAGCCCCTGCGGCGCTCCATGGGCAGTGGGTGCAGCGATATCTGGGCGTGGATGCTCCTGCATCCCATAGCAATTGATGCTGGTTTGGAGTTAAAGGTAGGATGTTCCCTGGGGCTTTTAGGGGGTGTTAGAAGGGAGATGCCCTCTATGATCACTGAAAGGACCTGGGGAGGGTCTGCCCCTTCCACTAGCAGTGCTCTGGTCCTTTGTGGGGTGAGGATGCCAGCACTGTGCCAGCCTGTGCTGCTTCCCAGCCATCTGTGTCTGGGGTATCTGCCCTCATGAGGCTGCTTTTTATCTATAATGCAAGTTTACATAGCAGGGGACAGGCAGGTCCCTACCCCTGGCCCCTCACAGAGAGCTTTGCCTGCTGTGGGTGAGCATCGTGGGGCCAAGCCTATGCTGTTCACCCCCGTGCATTGTTGAGGATGCCCAGTATGTCTGATGGACCCAGACCTCTGCACACACAATCCCAGTTTTTCCAGCTGGGATCTGACCCTATACATTTCAAATACTGCTCAAGCTGCCCACTTGGAGGGTACTTAAACCTATGGGGCATGCCTGGCATTTTAAAAAGGTTTATTTAACATTTGCCTGCCATCTAAACTACCCTGACTATTGGCCAGCGCTGTAAAATCTCCATTCTCTGCAGTCTCCTGCCATCTGCATGCCGAAGGGGGGTAGTGGAGGGGTTGTGATCGAAGCCGGTAAGAAGATAGGCAGTGTTGGTGGGACTCAGCGGCCGGGATTGGGGTGATGGTGGAGGGTCCGTGCCTGCCCAGCAGTGTCATAGGAGCTGCTTGGCTGGGTGAAGGTCACTGCTTTCCCAGCCCCCTGTGAGCAGGCGGACATCTGGTCCTTGTCCCCAGGGGTGGGCTCCCCGCTGGGCATGAGAAGTGATGCAGGAGGAGCCTGCTCCTGCCAGCCCCATGGGAGGATATCTGCCGGCCACTCACCCATCTAACTCAGGCTGTCACATTGCCCCACATTCACTCGTGTTTGACCCGGGGCACACACAATCTGAATGGAACTTGTGAGGCCAAGAAAGCCACCGCCGCCGGGCGAGTTTGTGGCCGCCAGTCCCAGCTCAGCGCATGGATCCGTGCAGGCTTCAGCACACCAATGTGTGCTGCAGGGGCTGCCCAAGCCTCAGGGTTTGCTTCCCAGTCTTTGTTCTGGTTCTTCCCCAGCTGCAGCCCTGTTGGACCCCACACTTGGGTGTCCAGTGGAGTCTTGTCCGGCCCCTGTGACCTTCCTGCTGTGGCTGTCTCCCATTAACACATCCAAGGCCGTAACATTGCACTGAGCTCATCTGCAGTCCCTGTCCCTGTGCCCCTTCCTGAGCCAGAGTACTCAGAGTACTGATACCAGAGCATCCCCCTGCAAATGCACCCTTCTTCCTGCATGGCTCAGATGCTTTGCTGTGCTGGAAAGTGCCGTTTTGGTGCCCGGTGCATTGCTGTGACCTTTCCCATAGCTGCCAGGCCCTGTTCTTGTCCCAGCTGCAGACTTTTATTGCTACCTTAATGCTTTCACTTGGTTTATGGAGCAAAAACCCAGCTGCCCCCTGCAGCTCCCAAATGTGACCCAGGACGCGTCCTCGCTCATCAGCTCCACTGAGTAATGAGGTGTTTTAACCCATGTAGCATGTCCCTGCCATGCTGCTCATCTTGCTCATTCCCGAGTCAGATGCCTTGTAGGCTCTGCAGCATGGTTACCTGGGGAGCTTATTAACTAACATATCAAATGAGTTGGACAAGACCTGTGTTTACCTGCGTGCCGTTGATTGGCATTAATTACATTATCCTCCTTTAAATCTCTCTTCTCTGTGAGGTTTCAGCCACGCTGTTACAGCACATCCGGCTTGGAGCAGATTGCTAATCCCAAGCGCGCATGGCCATTGCATTTACCCTTCAGACATCAGGGAGGAACCCAAAATGCCCGAGGGCAGCACATCTAAGAGAGCAATCAAGGCTCCTGGTGCTGTCACCCTCCACTGCCTGTGCACCCCCCCAGCATCCCTGTCCTGCTGCACACTCGGCTTTGGGATATGTCACACCTTCCCGAGCAGCAAAGGGCAGACAAGCAGCTTGGGTCATTGTCTGGAATTCTTTTCCCTCAGCAGAATGAGGCTGATTTAAACGCCTGTCTGGGAAAAGCACGCGCTCCCTTGGGATGATTCCCAGGACAGCCAGTCTTCTCCACCCCAGCGGGAGGCACTGAGCTTGGGCTCCCCCAGCCCAGTGGTGCCTCCCCTTGTGCAGGGGTTGTTTATTGACACAGCACAGAGCTCCCTTCCTCTCCCAGAGGAAACTGGTCCAGGAGGTGATGGCCCTGACCTCTCTGCTTTGGTTGACATCCCCACAGGGACCATGCTGTCTGGGAACCAGCACTTGCTGGGTGTCCCCCCTGTGCTGGGTGCAGGCAGGGGCATCCCCACCATTGCAGTCCCAGAGGATGGTGGTGGTGGGACACCCCAGTTGTGGCCCCTTCCTGGTCCTCATCACCTCTGGGTGGTCTGTGAACGGGTCTGTGTGTCCCCCTGGGTGCTCCCCATGTCCCTGATGGGAAGCAGCTGCTTTTCCCAGCGCTGGTAGCTGGGCTGCCTCGGCTCCCCCGCAGCAAAGTCGCAGCGCATATGCGACAGTATTCATATGGGCCCAATTAAAGGCTTGTTTTCCTAGTCCCGGAATAACCTCTCTAACATTCCCAACTCATTATCTTTTCAAATAAAGCCAAAACCTTGCAGCTAATTGTTTTGTGCTGTCAGAAGCAGTGCTGGTATGGAGCAATCCACTCTTTGAGCTGGTCCTTCATCTCTGGCAATTAAACGGTTCTGATGTTCACTTTGGTGTTTTCTTTTTTCCCCTTTTTTGCTAATTCTTTCAAGCGCTTTCAGAGCTGCCCTGGGGCTTGGTGCCTCTCTTTGTCTTTGTCCCAGCAAAGACAGCAGCAATGCTGGCTCCCAGCATGCAGGTCCCTGGGAAGGGATTGGCCTTGAACCTTCCCACTTCCCTATCCCTGTGGCACTGCTGTCCTGGGGATGCTCCTCAGTGCCCTGGGCCTGGCTCTTGCCCTCTGGCAGCTGATTAAAGACTGCTTTGCGGTGGCTCTCTGATCCTGCAACCCGTCTGGTTGGATGGATCTGGATGGGGTTTGGGCTGCAGTGATGAGTAGCTGAGTGGTGTTTCCTCCTCTTTACCTGCGGTAGATGGGGTCAGTGCAGGAGGGTGCTGGCAGCTGTGCAGGATGGAGCGCTGGGATGCCGATGTCCATCGGGAGATGATGACAACATTGCGGGTCTGTCCCTAGGCAAAGCCTATGAGATCACCTACGTGAGGCTGAAGTTTCACACCAGCCGCCCCGAGAGCTTTGCCATCTACAAGCGCAGCCGTGCCGAGGGGCCCTGGGTGCCCTTCCAGTACTATAGTGCATCCTGCGAGAAGACCTATGGGAAGCGGCAGCGGCTCTACCTGCGCCCAGGGGAGGACGAGCAGGTCGCCTTCTGCACTGATGAGTTCAGTGACATCTCCCCACTGAGCGGGGGCAACGTGGCCTTCTCCACCCTGGAGGGACGGCCCAGCGCATACAACTTCGATGGAAGCCCAGCGCTGCAGGTGCTGCTGGGGTGGGAGGGGAGATGGTGTGTCGTGTCCTGGGATTGAGTACACTAATGCCTATGATGCCCTGCATCCTTGTAAGAAGAGCTGCAGGATGCATCCCGGTTGGGGAGCTGATGGTCCAGACCAAAGCATCTTCCTCATGTCTCCTGTAGGAGTGGGTGACCGTCACTGACCTGCTCATCTCCTTGAACCGGCTCAACACATTTGGGGATGACATCTTCAAGGACCCCAAGGTGCTGCAGTCATACTACTATGCCATCTCCGACTTCTCTGTTGGTGGCAGGTGAGAGCAAGGAGGGGTGGGACCTTCCTGGTGTTGTTTGAATTGTGGTTTTGGAGCAAACTGCCCAGACGTGGCCTCCTCCATGTATAAACCAGAGCCGGCAGCGCAGAGATGAGTGATGAAACCTTGAGCCCTTTCAGCTGTGGGCTTTTTCCCCTCATGCTCTCTCCATTTGCCATCAGCTGTATTTGCTTTGCCCCCTCCCCGCTTTTAATGGTTCCCATGGCTTTCAATGGTGTTGGGGCTTGTGTTACCGTTCCTGTAGCCCTGCTTGGTCCCTGGAAGTAAAAGAGGGGTCCTGTGGTGCTAGCAGAGAGATACCTGGAGGCTGGTGGAGGAGCTTGGAGCATGGCCATGGCCTGAGGAGCTGCTGGTGGGATGGGGAAGCAGATGTGGGAGGAAGAAGCTGGTGGCATCCACTTGGTGGTGGCATCCACTTGGTGCTGCCCTTGGGCTGTGCTCCAACTGGGAGGAGTGAGAAATCTCTCTATTGTGTGTAAGAGCTGTCTGCCCTGGGCAGGGCCATGGCTGCTCCTCACGGGCCAGCAGTCCCCATCACTGTCATCTCACCCCCCGCTCTCCAGCAGTTGGAGCTGGTCAGCATCTCACAAAGGCCACCCTCAGCGTGTGACCTAAGAGCTGGCCAGGCTGGGAGCACCTCAGGGACACAATGGGAAGCTTCAGTGCCAGCACAACCTGAGCTGCTTCCTTTGAAGCTCTCTGCTTCTCAAGGCCAGGCTGGGTGTGATTCTGGGCAACCTGGTCTGGTTGAAGGTGTCCCTGCTCATTGCAGGGGGTTGCACTAGATGATCTTTGAAGGACCCTTCCAACCCAAAGCGTTCCATGATTCAGGGCAACCCGCCTCACTGCACAGCCTGGCCATGGCCCCAGTGCTGGCCGCTGCCCGCACACTGTCATTGCATCTCACCCCTGTGCCGGGGCCTTGCTGCAGGTGCAAATGCAATGGCCATGCCAGCGAGTGCACACCGAATGAGGCCGGGCAGCTGGTGTGTGTGTGCCAGCACAACACTGCCGGCACCGACTGCGAGCGCTGCCAACCCTTCCACCAGGACCGGCCCTGGGCCCGCGGCACCGCCGAGGCTGCCAATGAGTGTCTGCGTGAGTACCCCCCGGCTGGCCCCGTGCTCACGGTGTGTGGTTGGTCCCAATGGGCTGTGCTGGTGCGGCATCAGCACGTCTGGCAGCTCCTGCCCCTGCCACATGGGTTGGAAGTGCCTGCTCTATTCCATAAGGCTGCTCTGGGCAGGGAGGGAGGAATGATCCATCTCTGGCAGTGCTCAAGGCCAGGCTGGACAGGGCTTGGATCAACCTGCTCTAGGAGAAGGTGTCCCTGCCTATAGCAGGGGTTTGGAACTGGGTGATCTTTAAGGTCCCTCCCTTCCAACCCAAACCATTCTGTGATTTGCCCCCTTCACAGCATCCTCCTGGGATTCCCCAGGATTTCTTTGTCCCATGAATGCAGCCATCTGCTCTGTGCATGATACTGCACCTACCATCCAATGGCAGAGTCATTGCCAAAAGCTCTCGCCGCTGAGCCAAGCAGCCCCTCTGGCTCACTCAACCCCATAGAAAGCTGCTTTAACCCCTCTGCCCCTCAAGTACCAACCACCATCTGCCTCTCCTTCCCAGCTTGCAACTGCAGCGGCCACTCGGACGAGTGCTTCTACGACCGAGAGCTGTTCCGACGGAGCGGGCACGGGGGACACTGCCGTAACTGCCGCGATAACACTGCCGGGCCGCACTGCGAGCGCTGCCGGCCCAACCACTACCGCTGGGAGCCGCAGGCAGCCTGCCAGCCCTGCCACTGCCACCCCGCGGGTGAGCGCGGCCGCACCGAGCCGGGCTCCGGCTCCGAACTCCTGCCCTAGCCCGGGCTCGGTGGTGGGGATGGTTGGGCTCGGTTGTTCCTTGTCCGGGGGCTCCCCATCGCTCCCTGGGGTTGAGCCTCAGGGCTGGTCGGGATCCCCGCAGGCTCCCTGCAGCCGCAGTGTGACAGCTCGGGGACCTGCCTCTGCAAAGCCAATGTGACGGGGTGGAAGTGTGAGCGCTGCAAGGATGGATACCACAGCCTCAGCGAAGGCGGCTGCAGGTGAGGAGGAGCCCGGTCCTGGGCGGGAGCAGCGGGACAGGGCTGGGGCTCGCATCACGCCTTTATCTTGCCCTATCTAGACCCTGTGCTTGTGACCCAGCGGGAAGTGTGGGCTCCTGCGACCCCAACACGGGGCATTGCACCTGCAAGGAGAGGGTGGAGGGGCACTTGTGCAACAGGTAAGCACTGTGACCCCCGGATGGGGATGGGACCACTGCCCCTCTCCAGGTTTGCATCAATGGTGGGGCTCAGTGGTCAGTGCAGGGCAGGCGTCTTCCCTCCCATGGGGCATTGCTGCTTCCAACCTCCTGCACGACCCCTTTGAAAGGCTTTGGGGTGGAAATCCTGCAGGGTCACTCCCTGCAGAGGCCCTACCAAGGTCCTCTGCATCACTGGGATTGAGCTCACTTGGAGCTGAGTGAGCAGCTATGGGATGCTGCTGTGGTCCCCTGTGCCACAGGCTCCTGTTTCCTCCCCGTGCACAGGTGCCAGCCGGGCTGGTTCAACCTGCAGCCCCACAACGCCGCTGGCTGCACCAGCTGCTTCTGCTACGGCCACTCCACTGCCTGCACAGCAGCAGATGGCTACGAGGTGGCTCAAGTCTGCTCTGACTTCAGCCAAGGTACCAACGCCAGCCCTGGATGAAATGGAGGGCACCGCTGTGCCAGCTCCAGCCCCAAAACCCTGGCAGTTTGGGAAGGCTGGGGCTGAGCATCCCCCTTTGGGGGGTGATGGTTGGAGGGGGGTTTCTCTGGCTTGCCCCTGTTTTGCTGTTAAACCTCAGCTTTTGCCTCCAGCTCCATGGGGATGGGCTCTTCCCATGGCATTCCTACAAGCTGGTGTGATCCTAGGGCTCTGCAAGGCTCAGGGCAGGCTGTGGGGCCGGGCACAGCCATCCCACCACACCAGGGACTGCAAGAGCACTAAAATCCAGCTCAGAAAGATAAAAACTGAAAGGATGGAGTCTGGTGGGAATTTCCCCCTTATTCCCTTCTCTCCCCGTCCTTGGCTGGGATAGAGCAGGGATGACGGGAGTCAAGAGAGCAGGATGGGATGCTCTCGCCCTGCTGCATCCAGGGCTATGCATGGCAAGGCTGGAAGCGTTCAGGATGCTCAGGGAAACCCTGCCATCTGCTGTGTGCAGCACTGGCTGCAGGCATGCCATGGTCCCCTTGCAGGGTCCCCTGGGCACCCTTCCTCGCCTGCATCCCAATGGGATGTGTGCGCCAGCGAGCAGATGGATGTGAACACGCCAGGCGCTGGTTTATCCTGATTGCCTTTAAACCACCCTGCCAATTGCTGTAATGTCTTCCACGGCCTTGAAACGGAGCCAGGCTCTAAACCGAGCCTTTTTTTCCACCCTTCATGCAGCCAGTTTGGGGCTGCTCTTTTAGGGACAGGTTTGGCAGAGCCCTGGGGCTGGGATGCAAAAGGCTCAGCACGGCCACTCCCCAAAGCATTCCCCATCCTGCTGCTGAGCTGGCTCAGATGGAAGTTTCCTGTCCTGGGTGAAAGGGTCCATATTCGGGGTGATTCGATAACACAGCACAGCCTGGGAGGGATTTCCAAGAGTTCAGCCTGGGACTGGAAGAAATAACTGACCCTGGGGAGTGGGGGGGAGTTTAACTGATTTCTGAAGGAAACCAACTTAATGCAATTACACCCTGTTTCTCCTGGGCTTCCTGTGCTCTCCAGCCCACAGCAATGTCAGAACAGCAGCACAGACAGGGGGGCAAAAGTTTAAAGATAGTCATTTCCTCCAAACCTAAGAAAATAAACAGATGGGGGATGGATAGGGCCACTCTCCAGCGCATGGGAGCATGGAGCCCAAACAGAGCAGGGTGTTACGAAGTGCTGGTCCCTTCCAAGACCCCCAAAGCAGCACAACCTGCCCCCCCCCGGGTGCTAGGCTGGGGGGTACTCACTGCCTCCTTTGTCTGTGCAATGCTGTGTGCTGTCACGCAGGCCTGGAGGGCTGGACTGCTGCAGCTCCGGGTACCACAGACCTGCCGCTGCACTGGGCTGATGGGGAGATCATCACTGAGTGGGATGGACAGGAGCCCGTGGATTTCCTTGCACCAGGTATTGTGTGTGATGGGCCCCGGAGGTCCTGCTCTGCTGTGAAGGCATCTCATTGCTACACTGATGTGTGAGGTGCAGGGCTCCATGACAGAACTGAGCATGTTTCAGTAATGCAAGGCAGTGGGGAGGGATTGGAGTAGTGGATTAAGACCCTAGGAGAGCAGATTGGGGCTGGCCCTGCACGCTCAGGGTGACCATGGCTCTTGGTGATGCCCCATCAGAGCTGACCCCTCCATGTTCTACAGACTCTGTTCCTCTCTTCCCTTGCAGAGAAGTTTCTGCAGAACCAGCGCCTCAGTTATGGGCAGCTCCTGTCCCTGCTGCTGGGAGTGGAGGGGATGGTGATAGAGACTGGGGTGCCCCTGCTCCAGGTCCAGCTGGTGCTGGAGGGCGAGGGGCTGGAGGTCACCATGCCCAGCAGCGAGAGTCATCCTCAGCATGGAAAGCAGGCTGTCACCTTCAGGTACCCACAAGATGCTTTGGGGAACCTTGGCTGGGTTTGGAACACAGCGTGTTTGACCTTGCCTGGGCTGCCCCGTGCTCCCTGCAGCCCTCAGGGATTTAACTGTGCCCCCTTGCTGTGCCTGCATCCCAGCTGGGAGCTGAGCTGTCCTGCAGCACATGGTTGTCGGGCTGGCCTTGTCCTTCTTCCCTTGTTCCTTCTCCAACAGGCTGCACGAGGCAGAGGAAGGTGTGGAGCCTTCACTGTCAGCCTTCAGCTTCCAGCGCCTGCTCTCCAACCTGACTGCCCTCCGCCTTCATGTGAGCCATGGCCCTGGGCGAGGTGAGTGGGGACCAAGCTGGGAAAGAGCTGGGGACATCCTAGCAGCATCAGGCTCTCAGGGATAAGCGGGTATAAATACCAATACCACGGGGTATTTTGGGGTCTCCTGTGCCTGTGTGGGGCATTTCCATGCAGGATGGAGACAGCAGAGCCAAGGGACGTGCCACCCCATCATGCTGCTCTCTGCTCTTGCAGGCAGGCTGTCCCTGAGCAAGGTCCAGCTCACATCCGCCCGCCCCGGGCCAGGAGCAAGGGCAGGCTGGGTGGAGGAGTGCTCGTGTCCCATGGGATACACTGGGCAGTTCTGCCAGTCCTGCGCACCCGGCTTCAAGCGCGAGATCCCCTTCGGTGGCCCCTTCGTCAGCTGCGTGCCCTGCGCCTGCAACCAGCACGGGGATTGTCACCCCCTCTCAGGTGGGCACCCCTGGACTCCCCGTTCGCCCTATGCTATGTGCGCGGGTGACGGATCATGTCTTTGCTTGTTTCTGAGGGATGCTGGAAACCATCCGGGAGGTTGCAGTAGCCAAAACCTGCAAGTTGAACTGCTTGGCTGGTTGTAAGGACGGGGTTTGTGACTGCAAAGAGAGATAATTAATGGAGAGTAATAATGGTGGTAATTTATAAGCAGGTATCTTTCATGGTACTTTATGAACTTACAGGATGAGGATGGAGAGGTGCTGGTCCCCAGAGGAGTAGGCAGGCAGGGGTCAGGGCAGGAGGGATGCAGGATGGGTCTCACAGGCAGCATTGCTGCCTGATGAGCACAGCAGGACTTGGCACAGCCTTTAAACCCACAAACTGGGCGTAAACCTGAGCAGAGGAGCAAGGAAAAGAGCAGGAAAACAGAGCAGTGCCAGGCTTGCTGGAAGCTACCAGAGCATCCGGCTCTCATGCTGCCTGCTCAAGCTCTGTTCTGCTTCCAGATCCAGCTCAGAGGTGCGTGACTGCAGCAGGGACTGTGGCTTGAAGGGAGGAAAAAGCAAAGTCTTCAGGGCAGCGTGACTGTGTCTGAGGTGGTTTGTGGGGAGCTGGCTCTCCCCTCTTCTCCAGCAAAGTGTCTGGATGGCATTGACTGGGGAAAGGGGGCAGGACTGCAAACTGCTGCCTTGGAGATTGAGCTGGCTGCATGAAGCCAGCACCAGCCTCAGGGCTGTCAGCCCCAACAGATCAGAGCCATGAGGGGTTCACGAGATGCTGCCATCCACCCCTGCAGAAAGCAGCAGCTCTGAGCAGCGCTGGGAATAAGACGACGCATTTGGTACCCAGACGGAGCTCCTGGGGCTCCTCGCTGGCTGCCTCCTCTGGGCGAGGAGCTACAGCAGTGTATGGCTGGGATGGGAAGGGCTGGCAGTGACTTTGTGCTCAGCAAGTGCCCCTGCCTTTGTGAGCAGCAGCTCTGCAAACTCGCCCCTTGTCCTGGAGCTGGTGCCCCTGACTGCACAATCCCAAGGGATGGGGCCAGGCTTTTGATGTCCTGGCCCGGGTGCTGCCAGCCCGCGTGCTTCCTTTGGTTTATTTTTCCACTCCTTCCTGCCACCCACTTTTCCTTTCCTTTCCTTTCTATCGTCCTGCTCCGCCTGGATATGGGGAAAACACAAACACTGCCATTCCCTCCTGCGCAACCCATCTGGTATGACCTGACCCCACAGATCGGGGGGAAAAATCCTCCCCCTGGCTCCTTCCTCCAGTCAAGCAGAGCATCTGCCTGGAGGTGGGGGCATCCTTCCCCCTCCTCCTCCTCCCAGCTGATTTTGGAAGGCCATGACGCACCGGCTGGCTCCGGTGGGTGCTGGCTGGCTGCTCCCATGTTCCATGACAGGCTGGAGATCACACGCCTCGCTGCTGCTGGGAAATGTGTTGTGGATTATCGCAGGCGCCGACAGACTCCGGGCACATTGATGGTGCTGCCAGCGCCACCTCATCCCAGCACTGCAGGGGAGTGAGGGGCTGGCAATGTGGCCCTGGTGTCCTCTCCAAAACCTTGTTCCTTGAGCAAGGACAAGGAGGGGAAACATTCCGAGTTGTGGCTGGGGATGTGCAGTCCCAGTGAGATCCCGTGGCTGGAGCTGTGCATCCCTCTCTGGCACTCAGCACTCGGCTCTCCATCCCTCCTGCAGTCCCTGTTGTTATTCAAGGCTGTTTCTGCAGACCCTCACCCCCATGCTCCCCTTCGCAGGGCACTGCCAGTGCTTACACAACACAGAAGGTCCCTCCTGCGAGCGCTGCAGCCCTGGGTTTTATGGCAACCCCTTCATAGGGCGTTTTGATGACTGCAAACCATGCCCCTGCCCCAGCAGCTCACCCTGCACCGAGGTGCCCGGCACAGGGGAGGTTGTCTGCACCCATTGCCCACCAGGGCAGAGAGGTGAGGCTAGGGATGGGTGGGCAAGGGGGCATTGGGCAGCTCTGGCATGGGTGGATCCTTCCCTCCTTTTCACCTTCCCCAGGGAAACTCTGTGAGCTCTGTGATGATGGATATTTCGGGGACCCCCTGGGGCAGAGAGGCCCTGCGCATCTTTGTGTCCCCTGCCAGTGTCATGGGAATGTGGATCCTAACGCAGTGGGCAACTGCGACCCTGTGTCCGGCCAGTGCCTGCGCTGCCTGTACAACACAACGGGCGAGCACTGCGAGAGGTGTCGGCCGGGCTTCTACGGGGATGCGCTGGCTGCGAATCCTGCTGGGAAGTGCACACGTATGTATGGTCCTGAGGGCTGGTCCTGCTTCCCTGAGTCCCACTGCAGCCACAATCCTCCCAGCAGTGGAGGCGGAGCATGAAAAGGGGATGCCCCACAGGTTTAGGGGTTGAGGGATGGTTAGGGTTGGTCCCAGATGCCTAGAAATGGTCTTTGCCCCCTTCCTCCACTGCCATCCTTCCCTGGAGATACTCTGTTCTGCAAGGGCTCAGCCACTCAAAGCCCTGTTTGATGGGGGGACGTGGCCCTCCATGTGTGTGGGGCTCAGCCCTGGTGCCCGATTCCCACTGTCCCATCTGTCAGCCCCATGTCATGATATAAGCAGTGTTTTGTCTCCTCTAGCTTGTGGTTGCAACCCTGATGGCTCAGCCCCAGGGCTGGAAGGCTGCGATCCCAGCTCAGGCCAGTGCCACTGCCTCCCGCATGTGACAGGCAGAACCTGTGGGCTCTGCCAGCCCGGCTACTATGACCTGCAGCCCGCCATGGGGTGCAAGAGGTAATGTGGGGCTGTGAGGTGTCAGCAGTGGCCGCGGTTCCCCATCTCTGGTCTCTACTCTTTGCATCCATCACTCATTCATCTCCTCAGCTGCCAATGCCACCCGATGGGGTCACAGGACAGCGAGTGCCATGCACTGACGGGGCAGTGCTCCTGCCAGCCCGGTGTCACAGGGAAGCAGTGTGACCGGTGCCACCACGGCTTCTTTGGCTTCTCTGCCAGGGGCTGCCGAGGTAACGGGGATGGGGACAGTGCCGTGGTGCCTGAGCCAGGGCTGGCAAACAAGGCGTGATGCCTTTCTGCCACCGCTGCAGCCTGCAACTGCTCGCCGCTGGGCTCCATCACACTGCAGTGCCATGAGAACAGCACATGTCTGTGCCGCCCCGGCTTCGTGGGCTACAAGTGCGACTGGTGCCAGGCCAACTTCTTCCCCGACCCACCCAGCTTCCGCTGCCAGCAGTGTCCTGCCTGCTATGGGCTGGTGAAGGATGAGGTACAGCTCGTGTGGGTGCATCACCCCGGCCCCAGCGCTGTGTCACTCTTCTGCTGGGTCCCCCCATGTCTTTGCTGCAGGCTGACCAGCTGAAGGCCAGGCTGCAGGAGATGGAGGAATGGCTGCAACAAACAGGCTGTGATGCCCACCCTGGCCAGTCCCTCATGATGAGAGATGCAGCCCGGGGAGATGGGCTGCCCAGTGCTCACCTCCTGCAAGGTATGGGGGGACACCCTTTTGCTCCCCATGTCACCCTTTGGGGGCCCTCTGCTCCCACAGGGCGCTGTGACGTGGTGGGTGGGTGCAAGGAGGTCCCAGGTCAGTGCTGGGATCAGCATGGGTGATGGGGTGACTGAGAGGGGGCCTAGCCTTGGGTAGGAGAGAGGACCGCAGGGATGCTTACATCAGTGAGGTTTTGAACAGCCAGTGATGGGCATTACTGGGGGCTGAGCTTCGGCACATGGGGCACCCTTTGGGTGCTGCATCCCATGGTCCGTCCTGAGCACCCAGGAGCAAGTTGCCTTCTTCCTTCATTAGCCAGGCGGTGGGAAGGGTCTTGGGCTTGAGGCAGCATCGGGGAGCCCTGAGCATGTCTATGGGCATCAAGCAGCCACCTGTGCTGCCTGCAGGTGCCCGGGCCATCCTCTTGGCACAGGTAGGGCGGCTGGCAGGGGCGCTGGGCACCGCGCGGGGCCGTCTCGGCAATGCCAGCCAGGCCAGCGGCTGCTCCGGCCACGGACACCCCAAGACCTGCACCCTGCTGTGGGAGATCGGAGCCGCGCTGAGGTCGGCACAGCGGGAGATGCTGCACGCTGCGGACACCCTGGCTACCACGGTGCGGGTCCGGGGGGGGCTGGTGTCCATCCTGGGGGGCAGTGGGACGTGCAGCACTGCTGAGTGGGATGTGACCAGCACTGCAGGGGGAAGCCTGGGGTCCATGTGGGTATAGCCCTCCTCACAGCTGAGTCAGAGGGAGCTATCTCCCTTGCTTGCATACCTCCTCCAGCTCTTCGGGCGGTTCTCATCGGTGCTGGGCTGGTGGCATCCGGGGGTCCCTGCTCCTCGCTGGGGTCTCACTGCTGCTGTTTGTGTTTCAAGGAGATTCCCCAGGAGATCCCTCAGCAGCCCACAAACTGGAGCCGCCGGGCGCTGGAGGCATGGGCACTGGCCATAAGGTACATCAGCACGCACAGGAAGGAGAGGCTGCCTGCCCGGCTCGGGGTGCAGGATCCTAACGTCACCTCTCCGCATTTCCCTGCCCTTACAGCCATGAGGATGCCTCGGTGCAGGTGGAGGCAGTGGTCGGGAGGGCGCTGTGTGCCTCCAACACCAGCTCCGAGCTCCTGCAGAGCCTGCTGGAGGGGAACGCGATGCAGGATGTGCAGCGTGAGCTGGAAGCCGGGTGAGGGACTGGCAGCAAAGGAGCCTGGAGGGCACCACAGCCCCTTGCCCCTGGCCAGGTCCCTGTTATAAGACTCGATAACAGTGATTTAGCATCTGCCCCACAGGGATGTGCTGAGTCCCATCAAACTCATTGCACTGCAGTGTTGCAAAGCAGAGAGCCAGGGTGCTCTGTGCTGAGGCTGCTTCAGGGAAAGAAGCCCACAGCATTTCCTACTGCATCCATGACTGGGGCCAGGCCTCAGTGGTCATCTTCATCCTCTCTGTCCCTGGGTGACAGTGGCTTCCTTGCACGTAGGTATGAGGAAATCCAGCTGGCACGGGATGAGCTGGGCGCTAGCGTGGCCGAGGTGGCAGCGGAGGCCAGGAGAGCTTTAACAGCCGTGCAGCAGGCGAATGCAGACATGGCCAAGCAACTTCTGCGGGTGTCTGCACTGGGGCAGGTGAACAGCATCCGCACTGAGGCTCTTGCTTGCATCCTCATCCCATTGGGCAGCGCTGCCTTCTGGGCTGGGAGATTGCTGTCATGGAGCATTGACATCCCTGATCCTACAGCAGATGCTGCTGGAGCAGGCTGGAGACCTGGCACAGGACACGGCAGCGCTGGAGCAGGCAGTGGAGGCACAGGAGCCATCAGCTCTGCAGGCCATGGAGGCATCTCGTGCTCTGGCAGCCGGACTGCACCGGGAGCTGCAGAGGACTCGTGGCTTCAAGCAGGTAAATGCTGCTCACCTGCATGGGGTGTCCCTGGGGAGTAAGTGATGGGGACCCACTGTTCCAGCTGGAGCAATGGGCAGGCTGGGTGCATCCCTCTCTTGCCTCCTGCCGAGGGCACAGTGGTGGTTGAGCCCCATTCCCGCTGCTCCAATGACTGGGAGCGGGTGAGGGTGCATGTTTTAGGAGACATATCCCCTTAGGATCCCAGATCTCCCAAGGAGCTCATCTGCCAAGCACCATCAGACGCGATCAGGGATCCACGTTTCCCAGCTGGGTGCAGCTCTTTGCCCCCTCCCCAGCCTCACTCCTCCTCTCCTCTCCCCAGCTGCAGGACCAGGCTGGCTCTGCCCATGGCACAGCCACATCAGCTGTCACACATGGAAAAGCTGTGCTGTCCGATGCAGAGTCCCTCCTGGCCAGTGTGGAAGGTAAAAGACATCAGCCAGAGCATCTCTGGCCACAGCTCGGCTCTCATCATGCTGGCTCTGGGTTCCAAGGGGAGCAAGGGACAGTTTGGTGATGGCTGGGTTGTCCCTGCAGGCATGAGGAAGGTGCTGGGGCATCGGAAGGGCCAGGCTGCCCTGCACAGGAAGATGGCGCTGGTGCGGGACAGAACGATGGTGGAGGCCCAGAGGAAGATTAAACAGGCAGAGAAGACACTGGGAAACTCCTTATCCATCTCCACTGCAGCCCAGAGGACAGCTGGGGAGGCTGAGAGAGTCGCTGCGGAGAGCGCCAAGGTCTGAGCAGAGGGATGTGGGGTGCAGGATGCCCACATTAGGCTGCAGGACATGGCTGGGCTGGCAGCCACCACAGGCAGAGCCCATCCAGCTACAAGGCTCCCAAATACAGCTCCTGCTGCTCACCCAGCACAGCCCATTCTTGTCTGCATGCAGATCAGGGGCATGCACCCAACGACGGCTCCAGCCTAGGAGCCAGCCATGGTCCCCCTGCATGTCCTGATGTGACTGTCTCCATCTCCATCCCTTTGCAGAGGGCACAGGCTGTGCTGCAGAAGAGCAAGCATGCCCGCAAGCACGCCAGCCAGCTTGCTATGCGTGCCAATGAGACCCAGCGGGAGCTCTCTCGGCAGGAGAATGTGGCTGAGAAGCTCAGGAAGGACCTGGAGGATGCACATAGGGTGAGCTGGGCACCCTCAGGCAGGTTGTCCTCCATAGAGCCTGCAAGGGGATTTGCCCATGGGGGAAAGCATTAAGGAACAACCTGGGAGTTTGGGCTTCACTGCGTGGGGATTGCCTTGGGGATGTTCCTGGGATTCCCTTCCTGCTCCTGTCCAGCCAAGGGTCAGCGCTGCCCCTGATCTGGGCTTCTGTTTGTGTTGGAAGGAAGGGACAGAGGTGAGTGACATGGCAAAAAGTCTCCAGGAAGCCCGGGACTTGCTCAATGCAGACATCAAGACCCTGAATGACCTGCTGCAGAGCCTAGGTGAGACAGGGTCCTGGGGAAGGGACAGGCTATTGGGCTTTGAGGCTCTCCTGATCACTGGTGCTGTCCCTCTGCCCTGTGGCATCCAGGCTGAGCTGGGTGCCTTTGCTCAGGGTCTTAGCAAAGCTTCTTGAGGGCTCATATCTCAAGGAAAGCCCTCATGCAGAATGGATTGGAGCTTGCTGAATGTGTGTGCTCATGCCTGGTGTGGGGACATTCATCTCCTTTGGCATCTCCAGGAGGAGCAGAGCTTGGTCAAGGGCCCAGACCCTTTGGAGCCAAGGGATGGGTTCATTCCTTTGTTGCTGTTTGGGTTTGCTCCATCTCCTCCTGCTTTGATCATCTGGGTGTATTTCTGAGTGCTCCAGCACTTGTGCATCTGAGCAGTTTTGTAAAGGGGTGGAAATCATCACCCATCTGTAAGAGATGTGCCCCAGCCCTGCCTGGAGCCACAGCCCTATTTGCTTATCTGCCATCACTGGGAAGCTGCACTGCCTCCATGCCCTGCTGCACTCGCTCACTATAGTTTGGCCTGGTGCCGAGGGTCTGGAGCATGCCCAGAGCCTCTGCTCCCAGCTCTTTGCCTCTCATCCCTGTCCTCTCCCTTTGTTCAGGCAACCTGGAGCCGGCTGTGCCGGTGGACACGGTGCTGAGCGCCGGGCGGCTGAGGCTGCAGCAGCTGCGGCTGCGTGTGGCCGCACCGGGTGCCTTGGCTGGGCAGCTCAGCCTGCTGCAGCAGGAGGCTGCGCGGCAGCAGGAGATGATCCAGGCAGTGGAGAGCGACCTGGCTGAGATCCGGGCTGACAAGCAGAACCTGGAGGACATCCTGCGGAGCCTCCCCGAGGGCTGCTCTCAGTGGCAGTGACAGGTCCGTGGCTGCCCCATCGCATCTGTGACCCCTGCAGAACAAAGGACACGCTGTGTTCACCAGCATCCATCGCCCCACTGCTCTTCATGCTGCTCTCCCTGCAGTATCACAGCCCAGGTCCTTATTTGCACCAGTTCCGGCTCAGCATCCCATGTGCTCTGTGGTGTGACTTTGGCCACCAGCTCTGTTCTCAGGGCATAAGGACAACCAGCTACCAGTGACCACCCATGTTCCTGCAGGATATGGAGGGACATGGTCATGGATCATCAGAGTTGGTTTCTCACCATGGCGTGAACAAAGAACTACCACCGACCTCCATGCTAGACACATCCCTCCATCTGTCCCACCACCAGGGAGGGACTGCTTATCAAGTATGTAACATACCGAAGCTGCAGTCCCTCCTGCCCCAGGAGATAAGAGAGAGGCTGTTGAACACATGCTGGAAGCTGGTCCTGCTGCACAGCATCCTGCAGTGCAATGCTCATGTGCTGTGGTCACAGAGGTGCAAAGATGAATCCTGGTGAAGCCAGGCAGAGTCCCAGCTGTCCTGTCCCTGCTCTGCTTGGTTCAGTGGATGCCACCAGGTCTGGCTATGAAGCAGCCCAGCTGCTGGCAGCCCCAGGGGGTGGGTGGCAGAGCAATGCACTGGGCAGGAGGGGGCAGAGCTGATGCTTGCAGCCCCGTATCAGCACCCGAACACCATCCCCGCTGCAGAGAAGCAGCTGTGGCACCAGGCAGCGCAATAGGGAGCAGCAGGACATGGCCAGCTCCTGCCAGTGTCACTCCCACGGGGTGGCAGAGGTCAGTGGCTGTGTCTCCTTTAAAGGAAAGGCATGTGTGTGTGTCCACCCTGCACTCCCATGCGGCTGGGCCCGGCCCTTGCTCAGCCCACCCTGTGCTGGCTGCATCCTGACTCCAAGTAGTTGAAGTCACTCCCATCAGACCAGAAACGAGTCCCCAGGCTGGAGCCCACTTCACTTTTTAACCTGTTTTACCTGTTTTCTTTCGCTCACAGTGCTGGAAATCAGGTCTGCTGAACTCTTTTTGTAATGCTAGATGTGTACGTGCTGCCATAGACATTGAAACCCTCAGTGTCATCTCCGGTGGGTCCAGTGGAAGGGACACGGGACTTTCCTACCACAAACAAACCTATCTCCCTCCTAATTCTGCACAAAAGCTGTCTAAGGACTGGGGTGCCAGACCTGCATTGCAGGGGCTCCCCACTTGCTGCCCAAGAAGAGCTCTGCAAAGCACAACCACACAGCAGCAAGGAGAGTGTGGTTCAGCTTGGGTGAGAAGCAGGGAGCCACAGCCACATACCATCTCCCTGGGATAAGTTACATCTCCAGTCCCCACACAGATTTGCTGCTGTTACAGAAATGCCAAGCCTTTGCCTGGTGCCTGCTGCTGAAATGTGGTTCATCCTCCCTTTCTGGTCTCCTTGGAACTCTGTTTTAGCTGGTGACACCTGCCTAGAGCCATATCCATTAAAGTTTCTTAATATAATATATAGCTACGCATCTGACCAAGCAAACGGCAGCAGGAGGGGGAGATGTGCTTGCTGCTTTCTCTTGGAGCAGAGGTAGCTGCACCCGGGGTTGAAATGCAGCTGGGTCCATGGTGATGTGGGCCAACTGTCTGACAAGTCCCACTAAAACCCACTTTAACATAGTTATTTCTAAGAGAAATGCCTAGCTGAGATAGCAGGAGGAGTGCAAGGGCTGAATACAACCTCTGCAACAGGCTGCTCAAGGTTATGAATGATCCACCCTTGCAGTGTTCGAGGCCAGGTTGGACAGGGCTTGGAGCAATCTGCTCTAGTGAAAGATGTCCCTGCCCATGACAGTTGGAACCGCATGATTTAGGGTCCTTTCCAACCCAAATCATTCTATGGTTACATTCTGCTCAGGATGCGCATCCCTTCTTCGTGCAATAGATGCTTTTTCCCTGCTGTTTCCGCACCGCAGCTCACTCAGCACCGATCTGCAGCCGGTTGTGCTTTATTACTGCCCCGAGCTGCTCCCAAACAGCATCTCGGAAACGTGGTCCGTGTGCCGGCAGCCTCCAGCGACCGAGCCCCGATGAGAGGGACGCGGCGAAGCCGCCGCGTCCCTCCCATCGGGGCTCGGTCGCTGGAGGCTGCCGGCCACGGTACAGCTTCCCTGCCACTAGTTCTCCATTAAAACCCTCCCCATGGAGCAGGGAAGGGGTTAACGACCATGGAGGGGGCGGAGGGGGCCGGTCCTACCCGCCCCTATTTAAGGAGGCGGCCGTCGAGGGGCGGCTCTGGGAGATGGCGGCTCCGCGCCGACCGATCGGCGGGGGGCTGCGGCGGGCGCCGCAGGACGGGCGGCTGGAGGAGATCAATAAGGTGGGGTGGGGGGGATAGACACGAACCCCGGGAGTGGGGATGGGGTGATCCAGAGCCCGGTGGGGACGGGAGGGATGAAGGAAGGGGCAGGTGGAAGTGGAGGGAATTTGGGCTGGATACGGATAGTGGTGACTCTTGGCGGGGGGGGGGGGAGGTTTCCTTTTCGGCTTCTCCACCCATGGTGTTGGGATGCCACGAAAGTCCCTTTGGGAACATGTTACAGCAAGGATAGGAGCTGTTGCCCTCCCGGTGGGTTTCAACCTCCCCTTTGCACTCTGATCTCTTCTCTCACATCAAGAGGTTCTGCTGTTCAAAAGAGCAGACTTAAGCTTCTCTAGTTTTTAATTGCAGTGGGTGAATGGGGAGCCCGGGGTGGTTGAATGTCCCACAAACCTTGGGCAGGGGGGGAAATGCAGCTCCTGGATTAGGGCAAAGTACACTGGGCTGCATGCCCTTCATGCTGGGGTTAAGCAAGGTCCTCTCCTCAAGCTTTCGGTTTGCCCCATCCCTTGGCATAGCCGGCAAGGGCAGGTTCATTAGCATCCCCCCTGGCCAAGAGCAGTTCTGAGGATGAAAAGTAGGTTTTAACCTTGAAACAATGAGCAATGGCATTTCCAGGGTCATTTTCAGGTGGAAATCACAGATATAGGTGATGCAGCCAGGGTTACAGGTGGAAAAATCAGATCACTGCACACGATGAGAGCCTGGAAGAGGCTTGCCTTGCTCTTGTGTTGAGTGGGCTGTGAAAAGTGCCAGTGTGTTCCTCCAGAAGGGGTGAGACAGTGGAGGTGAAGTTTATGTAGGTCACTGAGGGGGAATTGCGTCAATAGAAACCAGGAGGTGCTGTGGGATACGAGTGGGAAAAGTGCTGCAGAGTAAAGCGTAGAATAAGAGCACTTGGCTAAAAAGGAGCTTTTGAAACCTGCTGTGGGAAGGCAGGGACAAAACCCTGCGCCAAGGAGGTGCATAGGTGGGTCTGATGCATCCCCCATTGCCAAGGTGGGGTTGACCCTTGGGTTGGGGAGGAAAGGAGCATGCTGTACCTATTGCTGCAGCCTCTGCTGCTTCAGAGCTGCCCTCCAGCATCGCTTGGGTGCGGGGTAAGTACATGATCCTTCAGCTGGCAGGAGCACAAGGACTGAGTTTGGGAAGCACAGCTTCCCAGGACACTGCTGATCTACCATTGCTGTGCCCCAGGGTTGGGGGCTCTCCCTTCCACACAAGGAACAGGCTCCTCTCTTTTCCCATCACTTCTGGCAGGCTTTTTCACTGGGTGAGGTTTGGATGACAATGAAATAAGCTACATAACTTCCCACTGATGGAGCTGGGAGCTGCTTGCTTGTGTCCTTGCTGCCCTGTGTGTTGGCTCAATGCTAGGAACAGGGATTTGAGCAGCTAGAAATCAAGCTGCAGATAGCAGCTGCCTATAGACCCTGAGAAGCTGTTTGTGCTGTAGTGGCTGTGGGCAGCAAACCCCATGCGGCTGTGCTCTGCCAGCTCTGTGTGGGGAGTTTGCTGTGAGCAGGATGCAAAGTGGCTCGCACCTCCCTTGGACACAGAGCTGGCACTTAAACTTGGGCTGATATGTGGCTGGAAGCAGGGAGGGGGTTTCCCAATCCCTGAAGAGCCCCAGGGCTGCAAACCAGTAAAGTGCTCCTAATAACACCTATCTGGCCAAATTCCTATCAGGCTTAATCTCATTGTCTCATCCTAACACTTGACTCCCTCCCAGCCCTGTTTTCCTGGCTGGTTTCTACCCCAGAGCTCTTGCTGGGATAAGGGCCTTTGGCAGGCAGCATCCAGAGTGCACATGTGCTGCTGAAGGACAGCTGAGTCCTTGTACTGAATTCTCTTTTCCAGCCCAAAACACTCCTCTGGGATTCCCTCTTGGCCAGTCCCCTCTTCCTGGGGAACAGCAATCACATTGTTCAGCCTTGTGCATCAAGGTGGCAAGTTTAATCCAGCACAGATTAGTTTCAACCTAGCTTTACCTTCTAATACGCTGGGCTGCGGGGAAAGAGTTCATCCTCATGGAGAGCAGGTACCTGCTTCTCCCACCCAGGGAGGTACGAGCATCCCTCGGCACCTTCCCAGCCCCAGCAGACAGGGAGGCAGGCATCAAGCACAAACCACTCAATGAGCACTTGGCCTGATGCTTGGAGCCACCCTTTTGCGGAGCAAAGAAGGATCTGGCTTGCCTCAGGTTGTCTTGCAGGTAGCTGAGACTTGCGTGGCTGAATTTATTGGCTTAGAGAAGTCTCTGTGCCCAAGGAAAGGCTGTTGAGGGCAGGAGCACGGGAAAGGCTGAGGCTTAGTAAGCAGTTCTTATTAATAGAACATTTCCCTTAAAACAGGAGCTTTCGCAAAGGGCTCTATGAGGAACTTCAGCCACTTTGGGCTGAGTCTGAGTCACTGGCCCTGGGGACTGAATTCCTGTGTGCTATTGTGAGCGTTTGCCTTATCACAGTCACAGCCGGGCTTGCATACAATGTGGAGGGGGCACTGCCTTTGAAATACACTCCCCTGTTGCTTCCTTTGCTCTGGAGCAGAGTTGTGACACAGGTGAGCTGTCCAGTTCCTTCCAGTTGAAGTGCAATGGGCCTGGGTCCTAGGTGTGCGCACAGTGTCACCCATCCTGCTCCAGTATCATGCTGGCAGGGGCTGTTGGTCCCTCTACCCATTGTGTATGGATGTAGCATTCCCTTCAGTCTTTGCTGCGCTCCTCCTTGCTCCCATGGAAATTGAGGGGTTTGCTCTCACATCCCATCCTGCTGGTAGGTGGAAGCTGTGCGGCTCCTGCAGGGCAGGAATGAAGCTGTGACCTGCTGCCCAGGGGATGCTCTAGCCCTGTTTAGTTTCTCAGTGATGTTTGCAAGTTCCTAATACAGAGCCTATTCAGTGGCAATAGCAGTGGGTAACACTACTCTGCTCTCCGGTGCCTTCTTTTGCTGGCTGAGCCCAGGTCTTGAAGCTGAATTAGGCCTTTTGTGTTGGGCTGGCAAATGATACCCCTGGGTAGAAAATAACAGATAAATGAAATTGAGTTGACACAGGAGAGTGTAAGAAGGAACTGGGAACTTTGCTTTTCACCACAGTTCTCTATTTGAGCTGGTGTCCATGGTGAAAAGGGAAGTCTGTGGCACACTGGTTTAGTGGGCATGGTTGGGAGGAGGGGATGGCAGTCGCTTTTGTCCTAGGGAACTTCCTATAAAATCTTAGCCCAGCAGCAGGTAAAAGACTTGCCAAAGCAGTGGTAAACTGGCTATAAAGGCATTTGGATTCCCTGGGTAGATCCAGGCTGTCCCAGCAAGGAAGCAGGGAGCAACTGGGGGATGGAGGGCCCTAGAGATGTGCTGCAGAGTTGGGGTGGCAGGCAGCGATCAAGTGTGAAAGTCTTGGGGTTGGCTGTGGCAGCAGGAACCAGGCATCAGCCTGGGTCTGCAGTGCTGCTGGAGCTGGCTCAGCACATTGCATGTGGGAATAGCTCCTCCTGGAAGAAAGGAGAATGTGCTCTGCTGGGCATGTGGTTACTGATGCCTGTGTGGACTTCATGCAGTCCTGATGCCCTGGAGCCTGCATGTGGGGCTGCTTTGGGGTAGTGGTTTCATTAATCACAAGTGATGCTGCCCCACTACCAGTGCCAGAGATCCTAGATTCTTGGTGACCCATTCCTGCCTGCCTTGTGAGAATGGAGAGCAGTGGTGAGGAACACATGCTCAGAGTAGGGAACAGCCTCAGCCCTCTCTCCACTCTAACCCCTGGAGGGGTTTTATCCTGGGCAGGCCATGCGCAAGCTATGCAGATGTTAATGATTTCTGCACTGAAGAATGCGGTGTTGCTGCTAAGCACACATCGGTCATTAAGCTGTGCTGGAGCTGGGTGGTGAGGCAGGAGCAAGACCCTGCTGCTTGCATAGTGGTGTAGACAGCAGGATGTGGTGGTGGAGCTGGCTGGGCAAGCTGTGGCCTGTTCTTTTGGGTACCTGAAGGGTTTTGAGGTGGGTCTGAGGACAAGCAATCAGAAGTGACCCAGGATTTCCTCTACAGCCTGAGCCAGGTAGTGGGGGAAATGGAGAGAGAGTCTGAGAGTGAGCGCCTGTTCCTTACCCCAAGATACGGGTCCTCTCTTGGGTGCATGGTGTTCTGCAAACGCTGCCGGTTCTATTTGCTAGCCCTCAGAGTTTACCCAAGAGCTCTGAAATCAGAGATCAGAGTGCTCTTTGCAAGGACTAGGAGTCCTTGCTGGGAATAGGGGCCTGATCCCTGTGCTCTGCATGCTTAAGCAGAGAAGTGAGGAGCTGAAGCCTTGGGTGAGCAAAAAACCAAGGTTTCATGCATTTATTCCAAAGGCACATGGGGTCCAGTCCAGTTGGTGGGGAATCTGAGGCACCAGAGGCATTCCCCTTGCACTGTAATGTTAATGACAAGGTGTGGAGGGGTTCAAGCCATTTTCAAGCTTCCTGGCACAGTTGCTCAGATGTGGCTCTCTGGGAATTGCATAAATCTTATGGGTAATGCTGCATTTGTACGTTTTCCTCTGCATCTTTAACCTTGGGGATATTATTCTGTTTCAGGAATTTCTCTGTGACCCAAAGTTCAGCGATGAAGAAGATCTGGAGGAGAAGCTGGCAGCATTCAAAGGTGAGAACTGGAGGCTTTCCTTGTCCTTTCAGCCTGTTTGCTCTGAACAGATTACTTTCCTCTGTGTTTGGATCTTACCAGCCTGAGGTTCACTGCCAAATGCAAGTGACTGAGCTGGGATGGATGCCTCCCCCTTGCTTGTGGGATGCAGTGAAACTCCCTGGAGAGGTGTTTTTTCCCCACAGGAGCCTTTGCGCTTCCCTGACTTGCAGGGCAGGGACATGTCACCCTGCAGACATCGTGCCTGGCAGCTGCTGTTACTGCAGAACCTGCTGCGTGGGCAAAACCCCAGGGAGCAGCAAAGGAGGATGGTTTCTGTCTGGTTAACCTACACAAGCTAGCTGGTATAATGGATGATGCAGTCCATCTTTTCTCAGTGAGTGGGAGGACTTCTTCCCACAGAGGAAAGGTCTCAGCTGCTTCCTGAAGGAGTTGGGGACTTTCTCTCCCCAAAAGTTTCTTCAGGCTGACTTAGACCTTCCTGAGCCCCCCTGGCACACAAGCAAACAGCAGTAACGTGTGTCTGATCCTGGCCAAAGCCTCCCTACAATGCATCAGCAGATCTGGGGCTTAGGTTTTGGCCATTTACTGGGATAGAGAAACAGCTTAAAAACTTGGAGTCCTTTGGAACTGGTGCCCAAAGTGGTTACAGGACAGGAACTGGCAGGGCTGTTCTGGGTGCATCCACTTTCTTTCCAAGCAGCAGCTGAAGGCAGTTGAGAAAACATGCCATCTGCGTCACACTGCCCTTAAGGCTTGTCCTCAACCTGGCTCTAACCAAATAGAACCTGACCTTGCTTCCATTGCAGGTATTGTTTGTTATTTCCCTTTGAATTTTGCCTTTGCATTGCAGCATGGAAGGAGCCGGCTGGGGTTTTGTGATCCCTCACTCTGCTGGGCACAGAGGAGCCTCCTGTGCTCCCTGTTCTTTCTCTGTTGCCTTTTGTATGGCTTTGGCTTTTGGCTGCAGCCCTGCGTTATTTTCCCCATCACAATTGGAGCTCTTCAAACATTGCAACTGTAGGTCAGAGGCGCAGAATTCCCTGTAATGAGAGCCTTTGGCATCTCCCCCCGCTGCCTCGTGAGCTTGCCTCCGTGGCCTGTCCTGCTCTCCAGTGCCTCCTCCGGGTCTCCCAACAATCGGCTCATTGTGTGATGATGGAGGGAATGTTTCTTCTCCTCTGTCCTCCCCAGCCAGGCCTGGGGAGCCCCTGTACACTGCTTCTGTAAATGCATTTGTGAGGGGAGGGACCACGCGTGGTTTTGTCTCACTAAATCCCCGCATCTGGGATGGGAGGGAAAGATGTGAGGCTTGGAGCACAATGATGTGAAGCTGCCTCTGTTCTCTCTGCTTTTGGCTGAGTGTCAGCTGAGAAGGAAAGAAAACGTGTGCTGAGCACAGACACGGCAGAGCAGGGTTTGTGTCCCCAGCACACGCTGGGGTGCCTGACCCCTACCCAGGGAGGTGGCAGTGCATGTACACAAGGTCACTATGGTGCAGCGGAGTGTGGGGAGAGCCACTTGCACATCAAGCATTGCTTTGGCCCCTAAGCATGTGTGTGACAGCCCCAATTTCACCTAGGATTGGTTGCTCAGTTATTGAAGAGAGACCTTTATCCCTGCCTGAAGCGTCAACAGCTTAGTTTTGTATGTGGTATTCCCACAGAGTCTGTCCTGGTCAGCTCATGACAGCACTAATCCTCCAGTTAAGACCCAGGTGAAGACATGCCAAGCCATTCCTCTGCTCCTGCCTGTAGCTGCCCATCACTCCAGTTAACCCGGCACTTTCCTTCAGAAACACAGCTCACAGGAAGGCTCTGATGTGTGAAATACCCACTCTTGCCTTCAGGTCCTTAAATTACCCTGCCACTTCTCTGTTCACGCTCATCTGCTTGCTGGTGCCCCTGGAGCGGAGGCAAAAAGTCTTTTCCCTTGGGGGAAAGGAGCAGCTGGGGAGGTCTTGCTTAATTTGAGCCCTCTGAGGCTGTTGTGGGGAGTGCTAACGGCAGGGCAGTGATCTCTGCAGCTCAGTGTGGATGGGTGGTGGCAGCAGGCAGCTTGCTCCTCTCATTTAGCAGAAGTGAGATGATGGGGGGCCCCCTGCAGTGCTGGGAGCTATAAGATAGATAAATCCTTGCCTGAAGAGCTTAAAGTCTAAATGGGAACAGCTAGCAAGGGAGAGGGGAGGTAGGCAGTGCAGATGTGCCACTCCAAAGGTCAGAAGCAGCACATGATGGATTTGAGTTGAAAAATCAGGATTTTGGTGCTCTGTTACAGCTTTTGTCCTGCAAAGCTAAACCAGACCTTCTTGAGCAGGCTCTGCCTTTCTCTGAGGATGCTGGAGTTGCCTGATACAGCAATGTTTGACAGAAGGCTGGAAGGGCAAACAACCTGCTCCAGCATAACTGCTCCTAGGTGTGTTCTTGGCTTTGACCTCTTGATGTGATCCTTGAGCATCCCTCCTGCAAGGTGCTGCTCTGGGAGTGCAGCACAGCGTTGGGAGGACTGTAGAGTCTGCCCCTTGCTATTGCAGGCAGCTGCGTCATTTAATCTCCCTCCTAATCTGATCAAGATTCATCTTGAGAGTGCTCAGGGTGTTGTTTTCCTTGCTACTCCTTCTGGGAGGCTGTTCCAGAGCTTTGTTTTTCTGGCTGGCAACCTTTTAATGGTGTTTGTGGCTAGCTGATCCCTTGTTCTCATGCCAGTGTTTTCCTTCAGCGTAAATGAAAAGCAGCCCCAATTAAAGAGCACTTAACTCTAGAGCTCTGGAATTGAGACGTGTGACAAAACCAGGTCTGGAGATGGTATCACTTTCTAAACTGATATCAGTCTTATCCCCAAACCTTTTATTTCATTGCTCTAAGCAGGCAGTGCCCCAAAGCCCTGTACACGCCCGGCTCCAGTGTCTGGCTAACTTGCTTCTGTGTCTCTTCCAGAGAAGTACATGGAGTTTGACCTGAACAACCAAGGCGAGATTGGTGAGTGACTCAGGGATGCTGGGCTGGAAGTGCAACTGCTCACTGAGGTGGTGTCTGCTGTTCTATCTACTGCTTCCTTCTGTGCTTGTGCTGCTGAGGAGGAAAACCAATGTTCTTTTCCCTGTGTCCAGCCTTGCTTGGACCTTCATTGCCAGCCAGGGCCTTCCTTGGCTCTCCAGCCCCTGCCTATCAGTCTCTCCTTACCTGCTTCAAGATCTAAGCTCTTCTCAGCCCTCATCCCGAGTTTCTGCTTAGCTCTTCCACTCTCTGATCTAAATGCCCTTTAGAAGCTTTCAACTTCTCCCTTTTGCTCCACTGAGGTCATCCTCTCAACCGTCGGCATTTCCAGATCTGGAAAGCTGCAGGGTTTGGACACTTTGCTTGAGGCAGAAGTGTGTAAGACCAAGAAGCTCTTTGCTTTGCTGGGAGGGGAGTAGAGGGAAGCAGGGACTTGGGCGTGAGTCTGGCTCCTCTGAGCAGCTCTGGTTTGGGCCCCAAAAGCACCAGTTATGTAAAGATCTGGCCTGGAGCTGACACTGAAGCGCAGTCACTCGCATGCTGTGCCCTTCCAGGAGGCTGCTGCCTTGTTCCCCTCCTCCATCAGGCCTCAAGCTGAAGTAGAGCCAGCGTGGAGCTGGAGGGGGCCTGACTCAGGGCTGAGCTGCTGTTTCCTGGAGGGAAAGGGCCACAGTTCTCAGTGCAATGGAAGGAAATGGCCTGTGGTGCTGGGCACCTGCTCCCCACAGCCTGTTTATCTCTGGCTTTAACCTCAGCGTTGCTTCCCTCCTCCCCATCATTGTGATTCTTGGCACCATGCTCTGAGCTGGAGAGCAGGGTCCTCACGTGTCTATGGAGCACTTGGAGAGTTGTTCCTCCTCTCTGTAGTGCTTTCATCTTAAGCTGCGTAAATGGGAAGTGATGCTCTGTACTGGGCAGTAAACTGTACTGGAAGGCTTCTCTTGGCTTTCAGCAGCAGCTTAATACTGTCAGCCCTGGAGTCTGCGGGAGAGGTGGGAATTCAATCCTATGTCCATAAGGTTTATTTGTGCTTGGTGTAGCCACCTCCTAACAGCACCAATCGCTTTGCTCTTGCAGACTTGATGTCTGTCAAAAGAATGATGGAGAAGTTGGGGGCTCCAAAGACCCACCTCGAACTGAAGAAGATGATCTCGGAGGTGACTGGAGGGGTTAGCGAGACCATCTCCTACCAGGACTTTGTCAACGTGATGCTTGGGAAACGCTCTGCTGTGCTCAAACTGTGAGTGTCCCTGGGAGGAGTGGGGAAGCAGACGTTGTTGTGCCTGGTGGAGGTGGAGCTGTGCTTGCTTGGTGTTCCTGGAGGGCAGACAAGAATCCTTGGGAAGGGGGAGTTTGCAGAGCGACATGAGGGTGTACAGGCTCATGGCAAGGCTGAGCAGTGGCAAGCACTTGCAGCAGAGCTGCCTGCTGTGTGCTAGCACAGGCTTCCTCCCACAGGCTCTATGCAGAGCAGTTCCCCTCTCCTGAGGGCGTGCAGGCACTCAGCACTGCAGGGCTTCTTCTTGTCCCTGCCCTGTGGCTCCTGCTGGCTTTGGGGACACGGGCTACCCTGTGAATGGTGGCAGGACTTGAGTGGTGAGTGATGGTTCTGCCAACAGCAGCAGTGCTGGCTCCTGTTTCCCACAGGATGCTTGCTCCCTGCCTGATTGTGGAGACATGGGCAATAGATGGAGATGCGACACATGCTTGAAACAGCTGGCTTGTGCTGAGAGAGGTTTTCTGCAGTACAGGCTGCCAGCATTAGCCTCCCAGGGCCCCCTCTGCCCTCTCAACAGGGCTCTGAAAGTGCTGCTGTAACAAATGGCTTCCAAACACTTGCTTGGCTCCATCTCCACCACATTGAAGCCTGGCTTTTCCTTTCACAGCCACAGAGGCTGGCCCTGCTTTTGTATCTGCAACCACCATGAATAGGAGCTGCTCCTCTCCTTCCTCCTCACCCCTTTCTGAAGGCAGCTTTAGAAACACAGCCAGCTTTCAGGGCAGGTTGGGAGGAAGGACCTTGTGCCCACCTCTCACATGGTCCTTCTAAACCCGTGCATGCTTGTTGGCCCTGGGTCTCTCTTCCCACTGAGTGCACTGTGTCCGTATGTTAGGATGCTCCTATTCCAAGCACACGCAGACTTCTGACACCCCTCCTCTTCCTTCCTTTCCCCAACAAATCAGGCTGAGCCTGTCTCGCATCTCCCATCTTTCCTCCCAGCTTCAGCAGCTTTCACAGATGGGTCCCTTCTCTTGCTAAACAGACGCCCCATTGTCTGTTGGGCTCTTTAAAGCAGGAGCAGAAATGTAAAACTCGTGGCGGGAGCAGTGCTGTCCTTTGATCCAGCGTGGCAGCTGGCATTCCCAGCGTAGCTGCAGTCCGCAGGGAGGAAGACAGTGCAAGTGCTTGCAAAATGCTTGGGATTCCTCTAGCCAGTGCCTTGCTCTTTGTCTCTGCCCTCTTCCCTGCCTGTTGCTTGTTTGCTGTTGGCTTTTGAGCGTTCTGCTGTGTACAAGGTGGGCCAGGGATAGCGTTTGCTTTTAGGCATCAGGAGTGCTTGGCGTGCAGTGTGCGTCAAGTGCGGCTGTCTGAAACGTGCAAATCCTCTGGGCTTTGAGAGGAAAACCGTCAGAGGCTTTAGGAGCCCGCTCCTGGAAGCGGCTGGGAAAGAGAAGTTCCCACCAGCCTGGCGGCACTGCCCTCTGTTGGCTTTCCCTCCTCCGTTAACTGTCGATTCCTCCTTTGCATAGGAGGCAGATGCTGGTTTTCAGCAGAGAACAAAATCTCACCCCCAGTAATGAGTAAAGATACACCGGCTTTTTGGTTTTATATTCATATTGTCTGTTCTGTTTTGCAGGGTGATGATGTTTGAAGGAAAAGCCAATGAAGGCAACCCAAAACCTTCTGGTCCACCTCCAGAGAGAGACATAGCCAGCCTGCCTTGAAGAGGACAGGCTGGACAATGGGCACTGTTTGCTTTGCTGGTCTGTAACAGAGGTTACCTGTGCTTTGTTACTCTTTACTACGGACAGTCCTAGTTTTCAACTAACCTGCCTTAGAGGAACAGCAAGGGAAGCTGGAGACCCCCAGTTTGTGTCTTTCTGCTGCGTCCCTTAGCAACGTGATTTGTTAGACAGAAGCTGTAGCACCAAGTATAATGTGAGACCAAAAAAAACCATAATCCTGTGATCTTCCTCTTTCCTCTGCCCTTCCTGCATTCCTCAGATGAGGAGCTACTTTCCTCCCTGTGTAGGCATTCAGAGCTGTGCTTGTGTCCTTGCAGCCAGCCATTGAGCATGTCTCTGGCAAAGCCCTTGCCAGCAGTTTCATGGGTGCAGAGAAATAAGTGCCTTCTCTTCTCTGTCCTGCACTTCCTGGCTTTGGACTAGTTCTTCCCCTCCTGACCTCACCAAAACACAAATCGGGCTCACACCTCTGTGGCCTATCTGATGCTAGGTGAATGTTGGAAGGTGCATGGACACAGAGGTGTGCCTGCAGGGCCTTTCACCCTGGAGCTGGGCACGGCTGACTGCAGGGGCAGCTTGTCCACTCCTTGGGTTCATCCTGCAGTCAGATCTCAATGGGTCCACTTGCCACTGCAAGCGAGGAGGGTAAAAGCTACCATAGGGGCCCCCTTCCTGATAAATCTCTGCTTGGATCCAATCAGGAGCATAACCTCTCAGCAGGTTATCTGTCCTGTCCATCGAGTGCAGAAACACGACTGCTGTTCCACCTTTGCGCCCCTGAAGGAGGCCAAGGGGAAATGAAACCTTCAGGTGAAAGGAAGGTGGGTGACTGAACCGTGAGCCCCACCAGAGCAGCTGCAGTGAGGTCTGTCTTCATACAGATGCTCTGCCCCCGTGCATCTTTCAGTGTGGTCCTGTGCACTGTGAGATCCATTTCCATGAGGGACAAGCCCTCAAGCCTGCAGAATCAGGATGGGTGTAAGTGTGGCCTATGAGCTGGGATCCAGATGTTGTGCGCCTGTGCTCCCCACACTGTGGCTACTGCGGTGATTCCTGCCCTATACTCACTTTCTGCAATCCAGATGTTTGCCCTTTGCCCTTTCCCTCCTCTTTTCTTACATTTTCTTGGCAGCTTTTAACTTTTTTTTAAATCATGGTTTAATAAATAATTTTTGCAAGGAAACGCTGATGATTGACTCCACTGGGCTGATGGCTCCTGCCAAAGGCTGCACTTTGAAATAAAACCCAACGTTCTTGCTACTGTTCGCGTGAAAACCAAAGCTGTAATGGGAGAGGAAAATGATGAGCAAAAGCAGCACCAGTCTACTTTAAGGACTGAAAATAAATCTTCTGAAGCTACACTATGTGTCAGTGTATTTAGTTTAGCTCCTTCGAAGTTTGGTCTGTATGATTGGTTGCAGATTAAGTGTGCTGGTTTCCAAGTCTGTTAATATAAACCCTTAAATAGATCCTAGAGATAGGTTTGGACTGTCTTGGTCTGATCTTTATCTGCAATAACCGAGTGCTGTGGAGTTTGTGTTACGAAATGCAGAGGCTGCCTTTTCTTCATGTACTGAAAGGAGCAGGTGGTGGTGCTTGTTTAAGGAGTAACTTGTTTATCAAGAGCTGACACTTGCAGTGCTCCCCTTGAAAGAGGTTTTGGGTTGTTATTTTTTCATCCTTTCTGCTCTTGAAGCAATTGCCTGAGGTTCTTGTCTGATGTGAGCTATCGAAGCGGAGACCAGGCTTCCTGGGGGATAACTGTATGCTTTTCCTATGTGTTCCTCAAAAGGACAGCACTGCCCTTAGATCAGAGCCTGTGTCTGCTTTCTGCTGCCTGTGCCTCTGGGACTGCACCTCCTTTATTGGGCTGTGTGTGTTAAAGCTGTTGTTGGGTTAGACAATAAAGGGAGCATATCCCACAAGGCAAACCGGGTTGTGGTTTGCCACAGTTCAGGTCATGCCCAAAGCCATCACTGATGAGCAAGCACAGCCTGATAGAGCTGGGAACAGCCCTTATCAACGCATCCTTGTCTCCATACGGCTAAACGCTAAGGTGATGCACTGGCACTGAGCGGGGGCTGAATGTCCTGAACGCGGGGCAGGAGGGAGCAAGGTAAAGCCCTGTTAAAGCCCACACCGCTCCTGTGGGTCTTGGGGCACAGACTGAATCTGCTCATAGCCTCCCCCGTCACCCACCCCTGCAGGTGCACAGGGACCAACCCCGACCCCCGCACCGTGCGCTCCCATCGCAGCCCGCGCTAAAGCGAGCGGCATCTCCTTACAGCTCCAACCACGGCGGCGGAGAAAGCACCGGAGCCGCTCGCTATGGGCCGAGGGACGCGGTGGAGCAGCCTCCGCCACGCCGACAGCCCCCATCCCTCGGGGGTCGGTCCCGTTGGGCCTCATTAAGCCCCGCCATGCGGCCCCCGCTGCGGGGCCAAGGCGGAGCCCGCTGGAGGATCGCGGAGCACAGAGAGAGCTGCGCAGCGCGGCCCGCCCGGAAGCGGAAGTGAGCGCGGCGGCCGGGGGTTTCCCGGCTGTGGCAGGGCGGCGGGGACCGGGGGCCATGGGGGACGACATGGACGTGATCCCCGAGCGGGAGATGAAGGTGAGCGGCGGGGAGCGGGTTTGGCTTGGGGCCGGTGTGGGCCGTGAGGGGAATGGGGCTTGGGGGGGCTCCGCCTGCGCTGTGATGGGGGATGTGTGTTGAGGGGTACATAGGGGTGCGTGGTGTTAGCTCGGGTCATGGCGGGGCCCTTTGAGGTGCTCCTGCTGGGTTTGTGGGGCGCGTTTCGGTAGGGTATGGGATGGAAGAGAGAAGAGGCTGCGTGGCCGTTGTTGGGGAGGGTGTCGGTAGCGGCTAAGGAAGGGAGAGGCGGGATGTGAGGGTTGGAGGAGCGTTGTTTTGGGAGTGATGTGCTGAGTGCTGCTGTCAGCGCTGAGAATCTGCTTTTGGAAGCAGCGCATGTGGCTGTCTGCTATGGGACGGTGTAAACGGGGGTCTCGCAGGGTCGTGCCGGCCTCTCTAGTTGCTGTGTTTACCGCAATGTAGGAGCAGGGACGTGGGGGTACGGATTCCTGAAGCCCATATGGGTCTTTGTGTAGCTGTGTTCTGCTCAGACACCTGCACAAACAAGGGAGTTGGGCTGTTTGTTTTGTGGAAGTTTATGAGTTCCTGCAGCCTCCTCAGGCTGAAGGAATGTTCTTACTCAGTGCTTTAGCAGTAAGCTGGAAATACTGATGTGAGTTACTGGGGTTAGACCCAGTGTTCTGTTCAGCAATTGGCACCTTGGGAAGAGAGGCTCATTCCTAAAGGGAACCTCAGGTTTTGCATGATAATAGTGCAACTGTGGTTTCTTAAGTCAGTTTGTGTTTTGGGAGGTTTTTATCTCTTCTCCCTTTTGCAAAATGGCAGTGTAAATTATGAGAGAAACAAATGCAAAAGAATAATATCATACAAAGTAATTACTGGGGTGGGTGGTAGGAATAACTGTATCTGTTCACATGTGTTATAAATTACACTAGCAAACTAAGATGCATCTAAGCAGATGTGTGCTTTTGTTCAATCATGGTGTGTTTCTGCTTTGTTCCCTTCCGTTTGTTTTTTCTTCTGTACCCCCACTGGCTAGTTTTGGTATGTTTTTGAGGAGGTGGATGTATTCAGCTCCAGCAGGTTTTATGAACATAGGCAGTGGGTAGAAGAGAGATTCAGTGAATGGAAAAATGCGTGATTTCTGTCTTTCTTAGGTAAGGCAGAAAATGGGATGGGATGGCCAGTGACAGTGTGGGTATGGACTTGGCCTTGGCGGTTTGGCAGCTCTTGTGGAGAGGATTTTCAGCTTGCTGTCTTAAAGAAACTGAAGTAAACTATTCCTCTTTACCAGCATATGTACAACTACTTCCCAACTCTCTTGCCACAGGATTTTCAGTTCAGAGCACTGAAGAAGGTCCGCATCTTCGATGCTCCTGATGATCTTCCCAAAGAGCGCTCCAGTCTCCTTGCGGTGTCTAACAAATATGGGCTGGTCTTTGCTGGTGGAGGAACCAGCCTGCAGATCTTTCACACTAGAAATCTCCTCATGCAAAACCAGCTCGGAGAGGATCCAAACAAAATTGGTAAGGCACACTTGGGTCTCATGGTCTTTGCAGAGACAGCTTTATGTGGTTTTCTGTGATATGAAGCTCTTGGCTTGTGATACAGCCCTTGTCATGCTCTTTAGCATACTTGAAATTACCACATTTTCTTGTGTGGGAAGGCAGGAACAATATTTGCTGTATCTCTAGCTGAGATGAAGTGCAGTTGTTGGGAACATGTCACCAGGATGCTCTGTGCTAACACCTGTCCAAGCGTCATTCAGGTTTGGTCATCTGTGCTCAGTGCTGTACAATGAGGTTGCCTTTTTCCCTGTAGCCACATGCTGCCTTGGTGGCCAGTCTTTGAACCATGAAGTTGTGCACACATCAGGGATGTGAGTGAGTGGAGGGGCAAAGTACTCACCCTGAGTTACCTGCCCTGGCTACATGATTGTCCTCTAAGAGAGGACACCTAAGTTCTAAATACACCAAAGTGCAAAATGATTTTCATTGTCCTTAGTAACTGTACCATCTGAGGTATTCATGTGCATGCATAAGTAAACCCAAAAATCTGTCCGCTTATTTTTCTTCCAACTTAGGAAGAAAAGTGGAATTTTCTCTTCTTTTTTGGCAACTCTTGAGACTGTGTTGGTGGAGATCAAGGGGTTTGCTTTACTTAGTTTTTCCAGGCATTAACTTTGATGGCTGCTGTTAATAGGACTGGTGATTTTTGCATGAACTTATTCTAATGGTATTGTTTTTCAAGAAGACTTGTTGCTATTGAAATTTGTCCCCATCATTTTATGTTTCCTTTTGTGTTTTAAGTGGAGAATGTTCAGAGTACTTCAGTTCCTATGAAGTTTCCGGTGCAGCACCTGGCTTTAAGCTGTGATAATCTCACACTGTCTGTCTGTATGATGTCGTGTGAGATCGGTTCCTTCATTGCCTTTTTTGATGTCCGCACATTCTTAAACCAGGTAAAGTGTATGGAAAGTGGGTTGAGTTTTGGGGTTTGTTTTTGTTTTTCAGAATACAGCAAGAGGAGAGGCATAGCTTGGGTGGGATTTTCTGTCTGTCTCTGTGATATATCTTGTAAAGGAATTGCTCAGTAAACTCAGAATCTGCTTCTTATTTTTTCATCAGTCATTAATTTATAGGAAGATCAAAATGGTTTTGAATTATAACTTTGGGAGAACTTGGCTTTGTGCTCAACTTTGACTGTCTCATGTATTTTTCTTTCCTAAAAGGCAAAACAGCAGAAACGTGCATTTGCTTATCACAAACTGGCCAAGGACTCAGGAAGCACAGCAGTGGTCAATGACCTGAAGTGGAATCCAGCTAGTCCTGCCATGGTAGCCATCTGCCTGTCTGATGGCAGCATCTCTGTCCTGCAGGTCACAGACTCTGTGAAAGTATATGCCACACTGCCTTTCACTGTAGCTGTTACATCTGGTGAGTGGCAGCCTCTGATAGCATACAGAGTTTTGACGCTGAAGAGGAGAAGCAGACTGGTAGATGTAAAAAGAATCAAGCTGTTTCTCTCAGAAGGAGGTTTCTTAACAAAAAATTCTTCGCAAAAGGAAGGATTTAAACTCTCTGAGACTCAGAAAATATGTTGCAATGTAACTGGTCTTTCCCAGTTGATTGTGGAGCTGCATCTTGTGAATTAGTCAAATATATCCACCTGTAGTTTGTGCTGTCTCAGGCTCAACTCATTTCCAAGGAAGCATGTTATAAGGGTCATCATCTGTTGGGTTTTGATCTATGCAGTCTTGCTTTCTCTGTGACTGTTTAATTCAGATTAATGATTTTTTCCAGGGGAAAAAATTGTGGTTTTAATTTGTTGGTCCTGCTTTTGTGGGGCCTTGTAACTCTCCAGTTCTTCAGAGCTAATGACATTCTCTTTTTTGCTTAGTGTGTTGGAGCCCAAAGGGAAAACAACTGGCTGTAGGGAGACAAAATGGCACCGTGGTGCAATATCTGCCTGTAAGTATGGTTGATAGTAAGGCCTTATGTCTGTTCATTAGTTTGTAACATGCTTTATTTTCCTTGCATCACAAGCTACAGAATTTGATCAGGTGGCACATGGTGTGAGCCATGTGAAGCTGCTCAAGTGCTTCAGTAATAAAGTGTCTTAGACCAATGCTTTGTTTAGTTTAAGGTTTGCACCTTACACTGAGAAATCATGATTTCAGAGTGGCACAAAGTGAATGTTGAAGCGTGGGTGCTCAAAACCAGTTCTCTGGGCTTTCTGCAAAACTTGCGATTGGCTTTGTTGGCTTATTTTTGGTATTTAAGCATGTTTTCATTTGCAGAATCTGCAGGAGAAGAAAGTGATCCCTTGTCCTCCTTTTTATGACTCGGACAATCCTGTTAAAGGTATATCTTTAACTTGTTTTCTCCTTTCAAATATTTCTGCTCATTCAACCTCATGTTGTGTTTAGGTCTCTCAGCTGTATACTGCACTGGTTATGTAATTACAGCGTGAGTTTTAAATACTTGGGAAAAAATAATTATATGTTTTAGCTCTGGGTTGTGTAGAAAAATTACCAATTGGCCAGAGTCCTTGTCTCTTTCTGGAATGCTTTAAATGTGCATATTAAAAGCTGTTTTTTGCTCACTGGAGTGATGGACAATACTGTCACAAGCAACCTCCGTTTAGCAGGGAGATTTCTATATAAGTCCCGTTCTCATGTCTCCTGTGAGTTTCATCCCATCATGTCTCTTCAATAAAATGTCAAAGCAGTAAGTTTAGAAAAGCAGAAACACTTGGTATGGACATGCCAAAACATCAGCCATGTTTGGAAACACTGGCCGTGTCTGGCCTGTGATAAAAACAGCAAATCAGATACATTCTCTGTTTGAAATTTCTGGGATTAAATAGGGATGGGTTGGTTTTTTTTTTTCCTTAATAAGATTGATGTTGTCCAGACAGATCATTGACATTCTATATCTTGGTAGAGATTCCTTGTTTGCTTGTTTTGTCATTTACTTTTCTGTGCTGTGCTGTTCAGTTAAGGTACAAGGAAGTACCTTCTGAAGTATTTCTGGCTCAGGTATTTGCTTCCTTTTTTTTCAGTTTTGGATGTACTGTGGATTGGCACATACGTGTTTACTATTGTGTATGCAGCAGCTGATGGGACGCTGGAAACACCTCCAGAAGTGGTCATAGCCATATTGCCTGTAAGTGCCAGAAAGTCACTAAAACAGTAGTGTTTGTTGCTTGTTCTTGTTTATTACAATGGCAGGTTGCTTTTATTAGTCACATTAGTATTGTGTGTATTTTGAGTTTGGTGCTACTGTAAATTACGGTTTTGGGGTTGAGGGGATTGAGTGGAGGTAGTAGTATCCACTTGAATGCCAATCAGTAACTTGTTCTTTGCTGAGATCAGATTATAGCAGGAAGGCTTCTGTTATCTGAAGTAAACAATTGGGAAGAAAACCTGAACAAAACACACACACACAATATATATATGAGGACTCTCCATTACTTAAGGTTAAGGAGATTTTTAGGCCTGATGATATGCTTTTCCTTAGTATAAGGTTATTCATTGCTGGGGAGGTGGGGGTTGTGAGATTTAAATTCCCTGGTAGCCTCTTTATTGTTCCTTTTGGAAGGAGGGTTTTGGTTTGTTTGCTTTGTTCTTTTTTAAGTGATCTCATGATGCCTGTTCTGTCTTGAAATATGTGGCAATTATTGGTGTACTCTGATGCAGTCGTGTTTATGGGGGATTACTTGATTTCTGTGATGGAAGGTAAATTATCAATGTTTGCTTTACAGAAAAAGGAAGAGAAGCGACCAGAGAAGTTTGTGAATTTCATGGAGCCTTGCTATGGGAGCTGCACAGAGAGACAGCATCATTACTTCCTCAACTATGTTGAGGAATGGTAAGTGGCAGGAATCATGGCAGAGTCTTCCTCTTGTTTCTCATGTCTGAGTGGTCAGTGCTTCTCTGTATGTTATGTTCCTCCTTTTTGTAAAGTACATAATACCTGAGCATGAGAGAAATTGAATGAAACTATTGTCTTGTAAATGTTTTGTGAAAGTGCAGCTAATTTCTCCTACATGCTTTATATCGGTTCCAGCATACTCATTTGTTTGGTGTTATCTTGTTATATGTTGGTTGAAGCACAACCTTTTGTCTTGCTTAACTGTGTGTGAAGAAGCTGTCCCTAACTTTTCAACTACTTAATTTGAACCATCATTACTTATGATGATAAAGTATCAAATCATTGGAAGGCAAAGGGATTCAGCCCCTGGTGATTAGCTTTAAATAAAAAAAATCAAAGCCCCATCAAAACAAAATAAATGTTCTGTGGTGATATAGCCAATCATGTTTCCCTTAGGAGGAAGTTAAAAACATCCAAAGATGTTTTCATTTTAGGAAGAAAAGTCAGTTTTATAGTCTTACAACCCTACTGCTAGTTTTTAATTTGTACAGATTATAAGGTGGAGCTGGGGCTCTTACTGGTTTTGACCTGTTTGTGTCTGTGCTTACAGGGATCTGGTTCTGGCAGCTTCAGCAGCTTCCACAGAAGTCAGCATTCTTGCCAGGCAAGGGGATCAGGTAATATTTTTATTCCTGTTGCATTTGTGCCTATGCACCTCCTCTTTCTTGAAAATCTGTGCAAGTATAACCTGAAGTACAATGAAATGGTATATTTTTTAGGAACAAAACCAAAAACACCTTTGTTTTTACATCTGAGTTGTACTGAATTTCAAGATAAACATAATTCATGGTTGAACAAGAGATCAGAGTGTCACAAAAGAGAAAGGGCAAGCAGAAGCTCTATGTTGTGCACTAGGTAGCAGAAGTCTTATTCATGATTCACTTGGCTTACTCAAAATTTGGTCAAGCTCACTATAATGAAGTGATTCATATGAGTTCATCAATTCAAGTTAAACACTAAAACTGTCTGACTTTAACTCTGGTGTGCAATGATGTGTGAGAAGTCACACAGGAATCTGTGCAGGGCCCTGATACTTCTGGCATTTGTTAATCTGACAAATGTAAGTAGTTGCTCTGTAGCTTTTTTGCAGTCTTGTTTTTCAGCTGTATTGGGCTGAAGTTCTGAGGAAGGCTCATCACAGGAAAGCAGCAGGCAAAATAATAATCTTTATTTTTTTGCAGAACTGGGAATCATGGGTTTTAGAGGACTCCAGCAGAGCAGAACTTCCTGTGACAGATAAGAGTGATGACACTCTACCCGTTGGTGTTGCTGTAGACTACACCAGTAACATGCCTATTGTGATCAGTAAGTTTTGTTAGTCTTTCTTGTGGAATAACCCAACAGTAGCAATATATGAGATATTTTTAAGGGGCAGCCTGGAGATCTGGGTTCTGGGAGATTGTTCTGAAAGGGAGACCCACATATGTCCTAACTTTTTATATCAAACCCACAGCATGTGGGCTTAATTCAGTGTAAGGATTCAGACGGTAAAGTGGATTCAGTTCTGCAAAGCTTTCAGCCGCCTGGAATACACACTAACAGATATGGCAAACAAAGCACTTGAGTTACGTCTGTGTTTCACAGAGCTGGGGTAATAGTGGGTTTAAAGAAGTCATACTCTAACGCCAGTGATTTCAGACTGCCTGTGAGGTTTCCTTTATTCTTGTAGCTCATATCATTTTGCAGAACCATTTTGTATGGAGTACATTTGCACTGATCTAAAGGAAATGTGGGTTAGTTTCAAAGCCAGAAAAAGCTTAGATCCTTGAGGTGGATCCATAGGTTTTCACTCTGCATTAAAGCACAGAACCTATACTCACTGACCCCTACTGTGCTCTACATCTAGTCAGTTGCATCGTTGCTGTAACCTCTGTGCTGCCAGAAGGCTCTTCAAAGCACCTTTGTCAGAGGTTGAAGCTGGAGATACATCTGAGCTATTGTGTTGGACCTTAGTGAATTCTGAAAACTCCATTGAAACCTAGAGACAGGTTGAAATAGAGATGCCTTCAGGCAGACTGGAAGGTACTGCAGTCAGGAGTTCCTGAAGAGCACAGGAGGGTGCCAGTTAACTGAGAACTTTACCTGAATGAAAATCTACAGTAGGGAATTGAGGTCAACCTTTGTACTTGAATGCCAAATTGAATTTGAAGCATTTTCTCTGTTAATCTATGCAGTTATTGGATTAAGGAACCTGTCAGGACAGATATGTTAAAGCCTAGGTTGTGCTGCCCTAGGAGTTTTTAGAAAGGTTTTTGGAGAAGCTTTTTGCTAACACATTCTTTGTGTTCTCAGAGTGAAGTCAGCTGTTTTTGGCTACACATTAATTGGCTTTGCACTTCACTGCAAGTTTGGATTGCAAAGAAACCTCATTTGTCCTGGAGCTTGTTCCCATGTGGAAACTGCCCTTCCCTAGCATGCTTTTCCTGAAGAACCAATAGGTAGAGAAACATGGCCATGTGCTGCACTGCCTAACAAAGCACTGTGAAGGCAGCAGATTTTTCCTGCATGCTGGATTTGTTGGGTCTTTTGTTTAATTTAGTGCAGTTAAACCATTACAGATTTTTATTTCTGTATTGCAGTATCTGTAATATGGTCTATGTAATATTACAGGTATTATTTATTTATTTATAGAAATATAGGAAGAAGTGATTTGGGGCCTTTAACTATGCTGAGACTATTTGAACTGAAGCAGATTCTTGGGCTCAAAACTGCAGCTGCACGAAACACAAATATTTTATATCAGAGGTTCAGATCATCAGGATGATTGCTTGATGTTGGCTTTCTTTAAAGTTAAAAAGCTGTGAGTCTCTCTGTACTTTATGTATATGAATGTTAGTGATGTGACTGAACCCAGTGGAATGTGGTGGTTGCTGAAGGGCAGAGAGGATTGAAGGAGGGAGCAGCGTATAGGTGAAGAAAAAGGTGCTTCAAAATATGAAAAAGCTTGGCATGGGAATTCATGGGTGAAAGTTTGGCTTTGTCATTCAGGAGATGGCATTTGATTGTCCAAATAACCCTTCATCTATGAATTTATGAATCATGAAGTCAGGAATAGGAAGGAATAAAGACGGGAAAAAGAGAATTGGGCATTCACAGAGAAGCAAGGGAACAAAGGTGCAAGTGAAAGCAAGAAGGGACATATGTAAGAAATAAGGTGCTAAGCAAATCACCTGAAGGTGGCAATGCCAGTAGGAGCAGAACAGGAAAGTTTGGCTGCAGGACTTACATGTGTGATCCCTGGCAGGTGACGAGAAGACCCTTGCTCCAGCTCCAGTTCTGATCCTGCTCTCTACGGATGGTGTGCTGTGCCCATTCTACATGATCAATCAAAACCCAGGGGTTAGATCACTGATTGTGACCCCAGAGCCTTTGATGTTAGTAGGGGAGAGAGTTCCAAAGTCAGCAGGTAAGTGCTTCGGTGGGATAGGAAAGCACTTGTCTTTGTGGATCTTTGTCATCTTCCTCTGTAAGTCTGGTAGAAAGACGTGTATGTGGTCGCAGAAAATATATTTCATTCTTTGTAACGGTAATGGGGAGCAGTTCTTGGGTGTGTTGTGCTCCCAGGACTGTTCTGTGAATCCGTGTGAAATTACCTAGTCCTGTTCATTATTCAGGATGTCAAGTACTTTGCAGACTGTGCACGTAGACTCTGTTCTGCAATCAGTCTTTGGAGAACAGGGCCAAAGCAATTCTAGGAGGCACTTTGCCCAGCTTTGGGGTGTATGAGCTGCAGGCTCTGCTTGGGGACAAAGATCAAGCACTGAGCGTGATGCTTATGTTATGGAGGGGCGATGGTTGTCCTCTACATGTTTTGCTGTAGGAAGCCATGGTATGAACTAAAGTTTTGGCTGTAGCAAAAGCTCATTTAAACAGCAGGTTTCTGCAGCGCTGAAAATTCTGTTAGAAGGTGAAGAGTGGTAGTTTTATCTGCATTATATATGTGCTGCTATATGCACTGTGAAGTAGGCAGTTTCCTATGCTGGGTTAAGCAGATAAGGTGATTGTTTTGCTTGTCTGCATGCATGCAGTAGTAATTGCAAACTGAATGTTTTCTTCCTGAAGCCCAAATTTGCTTCTCCTTCCTCAAACAGAATGCTACTGTTTGGCAGCCTGCCTCTCTGCAGCACTGGCTGACTTGTGTGCTAACAGCCTGTTTTATATGAGGTGGCAGGATCGTCATCAAAATCAATGGAGAAAGGTGAAGCCTTTTCACAGGAAATTCCAGAAAACATTAATCTAGGCAGACAGTAGTATTGATTTTGAGTTGGACTTTGTGCAGTTTCTGTATCACTTACTGGGTTTGGGGCCTGGAAGCCTGGCTCTGCCGTTTTTTTTCCTCAGTGTACTGTCTGTCCAGCTAGCAAGGTGTAGTGCTGAGTTGTCCCCATCAGATAGCATTTGGCCTTACAGCGCCTTCTGCCATTAGCCAATGCAGCCAGATGAGTCTCTTCCTTTCCCATTTGTCTTTCTGCAGGAAGTACTGCCACAACTCCAACCACTCCTCCAACTTCAAAGCCTGACACAGCACCAGGGGTTGCTCCTGCTGCACCTGCCTCAAGTCAGCCTCCTGCAGCAGGTGGAGCAGCTGCTTTTTCCTTCATGCCTTCAACTGTGAAGATGTCTGGCTGTACAGGCAGCGATGTTCCACCTTACCCCTTTGCCACTGAAGCCTCCAAGCAAGCCCTGACTCCCAGTCTGACTGGAGCAGCAACATTCTCTTTCTCCTCTGCTTCTCCTAAGTCATCCGTGACCCCTGCTCCTTCTGTAGCCACCGCTACAACTACTGCCACCTCCTTTTCGTTTGGATCCATGAACTTCAAACCAGCTGCAGAGAGCTCACCGGGGCCACCTCTCTCTACACCACCTGTTGCACAGAAGACCTCTTTTGCCTCTTCAGCTTCTTCAGTCAAAGTGAACCTCAATGAGAAGTAAATAGATGCAGTAGTTAATGCAGTGGTTGCGTATTTGTTAAATTGCTCCAGGCATGGAGTGTATGGTAGTTCTGAAGATGGCTTCTGGCTTTTTGCCTCACAGCTGTTTCCCATGCTCCCAAGAAAGCACTGAGGAAGCCTCTCTTTATCCGAGTCATAGGACTGTGAAAACCCTTGGTACTCACAGTGATAGAGGTTATGTTCATGGGCAAAATAATAGTCAATGGGTAATGCCAAAAATTAGACTGATCGTGTGCCAAATTGCCAGAGACCTATTTTTTTCAGGCATCAAACAGTAATTCCGTGCCTTAGTTTGATGCAAATTATGGTTAAAGACTCCTGGAGAACACTGGGCTTTGAAAACCTTTATGTCTGGGACTGGGTTAGTGTGGTGGTGATAGCACATGCTTCTTTGAGTGTTTATTGAAGGTTCCTTACCCCTAACCTGAAGAGCAACTCACAGAGCTGAGAGGAAGCTATGCCTGTAGCTGGCTGATTTCCACTCCCATGGTTAGTAGAGAAGATGCCAGACCTGGTTTTGTTCTTCAGTGGGTGCTTGGTCACTGACCATAGAATCTGGAAACTTCAAAGCTCGTTCATGCCAACTGAAAGAAAACTAATCTTGATTACAGACTATGCTGAATGAATTTGGGTGATGAGTGTTCTCAGATCATATACCCACTCTTCCTCCAGCTCCTGAGACTTGCTCTCTGTTTTTGGAAGGAATGGTTTAAAACACAGCTTTGCTAATTGGACCCACTTTCTAGGGAGGGAAATTTCCATGTAAATGCATCGTAAGAAATTTCTGATGCTTCAAAGGATTATTTTTTTAATTAGAAAAATCTTAACTGCACCAGGATCTGATGGTGGCTCTTAATGGCTTTTTGAATTTTATATTTTGTGTATAAAGCAAATGATACGCTTGTGAATTGGCTGAATATTTAAATTGGCTGCCTTGAGGAGCTGAGTTTGCAGATGAATAGAAATTCATATTTTGCAGAGTTTCTTTGAGCCTTGCTGCACGAATGACACTAAAGGCAGCTCAGATTTGCTATAATTGGTGCTTCAGTGCAAAACTATGAGGGGCATTGTGAAGCAGGATGATACTTTTTGTGGCATTTAACTTTTGCTCACTGGGGGGGTCTATGGTAGCAGCCTTTGTGGTACCACATATTCAGAAATGATCCTGAATGACTCCTTCCTGATATTACCAGAAGCTACACTTGTAATGCTGTTTCTGGAGCTTGAGTTTCTGCTGATCCCAGAGGATGCCAATTCATTAAAACCTAGTGCTTCATTTTGGATGGAAGGAAACAGCCAGGACCATTTCAGAGCTGAAAGATGTTCTGCTTTTCATTGCAGGTTCAGTGCTGTAGACACCTCTTCTCCCACTAGCAGCAGTGGTCAGTGTGCTTCCCCAATGTTTTCATTCTCAACCACTTCAAAAACTGCTTCTGGATCTCCTCTAAGCCAGTCCATTCCCCTTGCAGCTTCTCCCACCACGCCACTGAAGGCTTTGACACCTGTGCCTGCTGCAGGTAGGATTCTGATGCGTGTTGTTGGGAGTAATACACTATAAACAATGTTCTGAAAGTTTTAGGACATAATGAGCTTTGTTTGGCTTCTTTCTTGTTTTTCCTGCTGCCTTTACTGATGCAGTGAACCTCCTGATTTGCACACTGTAATGATGGGATGGACTCAGTGCTGAAACTGAGAAGTTTTTCCATTTGCTCACTTTGCTCCCTAGAGAGCCATATGTGAAATGAGTTTATTCAGCTGCTTAAGTTCATCCACAAGTTCTGGCACTTTCAGTTATCTGTAATCCAACTCTGATTATGAATGTTTCTGAGCAGTCACACAGATCAGTGCCTTATCTTTCATCTTGATCAGAAACAAGTTTAAATTAAATCTCACTGGTTTGTTAGCAGAATAGTATTGAATCTCAAATGATCCTGTGACCATATTGAGGGTCCTTCAGGAATGTTAGAGCCACATGCTGGAGAGTGACAGTTGTTACTGTTAGCAGGGAAGTTGGATGAGAGTAAAACGGCACCTAAGGAAGGTGTGTTCTTGACTGAGGCCATACTACTGTTGCTTTTGGATTTGACAGTGGCTATTACAGTTTTGTGTGATCGCAGCCTTTTTTCTCAAGCTTTGTATAAGTTCATAATTTATTGTTCCTCTTTAAATTCCAGTGTCACGTCCTGGTCAAAATATGCTTTCCACTTCTTCAGTACAGAAGACAGCCAAAATCACCCCTTCTGCAGCAAAGCCAAGCTCTACTCAGGTAATGGGAACTTGAGTGGACTCTTTAGAGGCTGAATGTTTTACATGTCCTGTGATTCACTTAGAATTTGTTGAACTGAATGATTGTCCTTAGGTCAAAGAATTAGCTAGCTTTAGACATTAAAATAGTAGCAAATCTGTGGGACTAAATCCGTGTTTCCTAGCTAATAAGCAGTCAAGAGATGCCCTGACTGGGCATTAAGAGAGACATCAAGTTTGCTGGATATTAAAAGCAAAGCAGTAATACAGAGTGGCCCACAAAGACTTCTTTTGCTTTCATAAAGCTTTAGCCATGTATCCCCAGGTAGTCTATGGCCCTACTTCAGATGTGGACATACCAGTCTTAGTCTGTGAAACTAGTGTGAATGGAGTTTCTAACAGCAGGCCTCTTGATATTCTGAGCTCCCTGTTTCTAAGGATATATCCCTAATATTGTGGGTTTTTTCTTCTTTTTTAGGGCAAATCAGCAGTCCCCAGCACAGCTCTGGATAAACAGGCCCACCAGTGGAAAGATTCAGACCCTGTCATAGCAGGAATCAGAGAGGAGGTGAGATTTCCATCCAGTTCTCTTCATTTTGGAAGCTGTAAGACCACAGACACTGCAGTTCACCTGTGATCTGATGGTGTCTGTCAGTAATTAAGGAATCAGAGTGGTAATTTTTGCTGAGAAAATCTGCCTGGTTTGTAATTGCTGTTTGTGTGTCCTGTTCAGTCATCTTTAATTTCAGGCACTGTGCTGGAAAAATGGAGTATTTTCCCTGTTACTGTTCAAGAAGAATTTCTTGCTTCGGCTGCAAAGCGACCAGTGTTTACTGTGTGATGTCCAAGAGCTGTGACATTTGTTCTTGTCCCTGCTATGTTTCAGTGGTTGCACTTTCTTCCTCTTGCCTTTGTAGATTGCACATTTTCAGAAGGAAATGGAGGAACTGAAGGCCCGGACTTCCAAAGTCTGTTTCCAAGTTGGTACTCCAGAGGAAATGAAGATGTTGCGAACTGAGTCGGATGATCTTCACACTTTCCTCTTGGAAATTAAAGAGACAACAGAGGTGAGCAGAGTATCTTCAAACTGTTAGCTCCTCAGCAGTGACTGTTCCCCTCCTGGTGTTCCTATTTAACCTGCTAGAGCTGAAGTGATGTAGAAGGAATATCTGACTGTGCTGCTTTAATGTGGGGGTAACATCTGTACTTGTACTTTCAGGCAGACTCGTGCAGAATCCCCTGTGCTAGAGATGGCAATTAAAAATAGTTACTTTGAACCTTGTTCCATCTATTCCATTTGCAGTCACTTCATGGAGATATTAGTATTCTGAAGACAACCTTGCTGGAGGGATTTGCAGGAGTAGAAGAGGCTAGAGAGCAGAACAAACGGAATCATAGCTCGGGGTATCTACACTTGCTCTATAAGAAACCTTTGGATCCCAAGAGTGAAGCACAGCTTCAGGTATGAAGTGTGTCAGCCAACTTCTAATCTAGAGTTTGAAATAAAACAAAATTGAGGCTTGTGTAAGTGCCCAGCAATTTTGTTCTGCTGTAGATATTTGCTGTTTCGACATAGTCTAGTAAAAGTGTGATGAGCTTTGTTTTCCATGAGTTTGCAAGATATGCTGAAAATCTTCTCCTGAAGTTCCTCTGTGTTGTTGCCGTTTGCAGTGATGACTCAAAACTGCTGAAAGGCAGTAGTTCACCTGAGATCCAAGTCTATTCTAAGCTTAGAATGTGACTCTTGACATCCTGTTCCTTCTCAGCCTGTAGTGTTTGCTCAGGGATTTCACTTAAAAGAGTATTTTTTTTTTTCCCCAGCACTTTGTAAAAGAGTTCTTAGAATTATTTTTATCTTCAGCAAGTGCCTTATGGAACAATTTGATGATTTATTATGACTTACAGAATTGTGTGGTTAATTTCATGGATGGCAGAACATAAAGCTAAATGATATTCTAAAAGCTAGGGCACAAAGGCAAATAACCAGCAGTACATAAAGAGGTTTTCAAAGGCATGAAAGAAGCTAGGGGTGAAGCACTCTTGCAGCTCATGATGAAAGGGCTATTTAACCCTAAGCAGAATAGAGTGAATGTGCCCTACAGATGATGCTTGGTTTTGGGGGGAACTTACCAGTATATAAAAGATCTTTGACTAGCAGGCTGAAAGCATAATTGAATGTCATCTTTATTACAGTAGGTATCAAGAGCTTGCACACAGTTACTAGAAGTCAGCCAGTATGAAGTAATTTCTTTTAGGCCTGATCTCTAATCTTCACCTGGATTCTGCAGAGTGATTCTCAGTCTTAATTATATGCTTGCTTTGATGTCCAGCGTGTCTCTGTGACATTTCAAGCTTATGCTTATGACTTCAGTGAGGTGACAATCTTGAAATTAGTGTTTTACTGATCTAGAGAGAGGCTCCTGAGGAAATAACAGAGAGAGAAGTGGAAGTGGATTGGAATGTATGGAGAGAGCTGTCAGGTCAACTTCCAGGAAGTGTATGAGAAAGACATCTCTAGTCTGACTCTTAAATTTTGTTCAGTCTACATAATCCCCATTCTCCTGGGAGATAAATGCTCACTTAGTTAACTTCATGTATCGGTTTTCAGTGATCCTGAGGCTTTTCTGATGTCCAGCCATATTGATTTGCTGTCCTGAGAGTGGCTGCTGTATAACACTCCTAGTTGCTGGGGAGAGGAAACCTGTGCTTGGTAGTGTGTAACAGCCCACAGTAGGACTGGATCTGGTTACAGCTTGAGTGTGCCACATTAGAATTTCATGCTGTATCTTGAGAGCAGTTGCAGTGGAATTTTTCCTAAGCTGTGTTACTTGGCTGCTTCATCGTTGTGTTTCAATAAGCATTCTGTTGAGATGAGCTGAAACCAGCTGCAGTTTCCATTTCCACTTTACGAGATAAGAGTTCAGGACATGTTCATGCCATGACATGCTGAAGGGATGACAATAATAAGACCGAATGCTGGTTTTGTTTAGGGAGCAGGGCTTGTAGCCAGAGGTCTCTGGCTTAGTTGTGCAACTCTGTGGTCGTGGATAAGTCACTTTACTTTTTCTGTGCCCTTTTTTCTTTCCTACCTATAAAAATCAAGTTAATTCCTTGCCTTAGTGTGGGAGTTATGAGCACTTATGAGTATTTTAATGAATCATGGTCTGTGAATGCTGGTATCCTTAGAGCCATGTGAATAGCCTGCAAAGCTTTGATCACCTGTAATTGTTGGAAGTTTCAACACTGTAAAATGGGAGCAAATGAATCATGTTCTGGGAATGAGATTTGAAATAAGGTTTGTTTTGTATAATGCCTGATATTTGTAAAACCCTTTCTGCAAGGACCTGGCAACGTTTTGAAAACATTATGGGAAGTATTATTTCCATCTGAGCGCCAGAATAAAATGTCCTGTGAGTACTCCAGTCATTGATAAGTGGATTTTCACCATGTTGGGTCCTGTTGTGCTGATAAAACTTTCCAGGCAGAAATATGGAAAAGTGCTGCATGGCTTGGACTGGATGAGCTTAAAGAGTCTTCAACTTCTTCATCTGAAACTGAGATTTCTGAAGTGAATGAAAAGCTGACTTTGTTTTGCATTGTAGGAAATTCGACGTTTGCACCAGTACGTGAAGTTTGCTGTTCAGGATGTGAATGATGTTCTGGATTTGGAGTGGGACCGGCACCTGGAACAGAAGAAAAAGCAGAAGTGAGTAACTGAAACTGGAATGCAGAACAAGGAACATGTCAGTGAATGCGGTGTTATTCTCTAATCAAACAGAAAAAAACCCTTTTCCATTTAGAAGTATGATCTTTTACAAGGCATCTAGGAATAAAGCTTGACTAAGACACCTAATGGGAGCTATAGGTGCAGGCTCTTTGGCTTCATGCATGTTACAAGCTCTCTGCATCTTTGTGTACAGTGTAAATAGCGTTTATAGAAAGGAACGTCAGCTTCGTAGAAACCAAATACATTCACTGGCAGTAGCTACTGAAACCTTTCTAATAAGTAAAACATCTGGAATTAAATGAGCTAAATGAATAAACTTGCAGCATATCCAAAGGAGAAATATATATTTGAGATGAACTGAACTGCTTTGGTGTTCAAACCAAGCCAAGTTTGATCTCATGGAGTTTTAAGTAGCTAGTACCACTAAACTACTTTGTGTATGCATGCCTGCTTGTGGCCAGATGTATAGAGTGGTCCTTATCCCTGTCTCTTGATCTGATGTCTTAAGGCGTCTCATAGTTCCTGAGAGGGAGACCTTGTTTAACACCCTGGCTAATAACCGGGAAATAATTAACCAGCAGAGGAAGAGACTAAATCAGCTCGTGAACAGCCTGCAGCAGCTCCGACTTTATAATCAGACATCTCAGTGGAGTGTTCCCAGTGATACATCTTCTCTTAGCAGTGCCCAAAGGTATGTGAAACACGAGTTCCTGGGTAGTGTTGACACTCCTTCTCTCTTGCCTCCAGCAATATGCAAGGGTGCATCCAGAGAATGCTGTTTTGTGGATGTGATATGGGAAGCAGGATGTCCTAAAAGTTATACTAAACTATGCCCATGTAATAGAGAAGCTCATGGGTTATGTTGTGTGGGACCCTATTTGGTGCTTATCAGAAATTTTCCCTAGAAGTTAATTTTTTTTATAGTAAGCAGGATAATAGAGCCTCCTACCTCAGGGTACTGCTGGGTGTCTGAATTCAAGGGAGGAAGTGAATGGCTCTTAGAGTTCCAAAATAAAGATGCATTTATTTAAATAGCAAAGTATCTAGAGGAGCCAGTTGTTCTTGCAGATAAGGCAATGGTTCCAGTGGCTCCTTCTGCCCCCCTTTTGTTCCTGACTGGGTTGGTTTCTTTCTGCTGATCATGTTTTTTCACTGCTCTGTCTTGTCTCAGTTTTGACAGTGACCTTGAAAGCCTGCGCAATGCCTTGTTGAAAACTACCTTGGAATCGCATGCCAAACCTCTGCCTAAAGTACCTGGTAATTTATTCTTTTCTCCTGCATTCACACCATAAATGTGAATCACTTTTTTGTTTGTTTGTTTTTGGCTTGCAGTTTGATTATAGACGAATAACTGTCTTTGCTTTTCCAGCTAAGTTATCCACTGTGAAACAAGCACAGCTGAGGAATTTCCTAGCCAAGAGGAAAACTCCACCAATTAGGTCTACAGCTCCAGGTAAACCTTTAGTTGCCATAGAAGTCTGAAATGCTTTCCAAGAGGGTGACCTACCAGCTGTGGGAATCAATCCTGAAATTACCTTTTGGGTTCTAGCTCCTGAGTCCCTACTTCTCATTTCCTGTTCCCCTGTCTGCTCTCAGTAAGTTTCCTTCAGTTACTGTCTTGTCGAAGACTTTTTTCCTGGCAGCTAAGAATCCTATCAATGCAGGATTAAAGCAAGCCAGTAGAAGAGCATCCTAAAATAGGATGTCTCTGTTTTGGCTGTTAGGCTGGATGATTCCCTCAACTTTTAACACACAGGTGATTTTGTTTCTGATATTGCAGCGAGTTTATCCCGATCTGCCTTCTTATCCACAAGATATTATGAAGATTTGGATGAAGTCAGTTCAACGTCCTCAGTTTCCCAGTCCCTGGAGAATGATGATTCCCAGGCAGTGGACCAGGAAGAAGAGGCTGCTCCAGTCCAAGTCCCTCGTCATGCTCCTGTGGTCCGTACTCCCTCTGTCCAGCCTGGTTTGATGGCACAGTCTCCATCCTTTGGGAAACAGCAGCTCTCCCTGGGTACTTTGCGTGAGTTGTTTTTGCAGTGTCTCTCCCCTGTCCTGCATGTTCATGTCTTAGGATCTTTAACCACTGTGTCCCTTGCCAGTGCTTCAGGTCCTGGAGAAATGAGTCTGCAGTATGCTGGTTTACGTTGCCAGGTTTTTAGAAGCAGTTAGCAGACAGGCATTGTAACCTCATGAACTTGACCTGAAAGCACTAAAATGTCTTGACTCATTAACTGTGTTTTTCTGATAGCCTATTTCTTTCAGCTAGTATTGACCATAGGTAGCACTGTCTTCCTTTAGTAACTTGCCTTAGGTGTATGCCATTGTTTCTTTAAATAATGCCTAAAGACCAGGAAACTGAAGTGCTACTACATTTGGTTGGTGTGGCTAAGGTTAGGAGTTCTGAGCCAGAGAGTTGCAGTAAGAATTGTATTTGTATACTGTCAGTTTTCCTTGTGTGAGAGATCTTGTTATATTTTTAAATCTCTGTATTCAGAGAGAAAAATACGGTGTCAGCAGAAGTGTCTGTAACAGCAAGCCGAAAGTCATTGAAATAATAACTATTGAGACTTCCTTGCTTGGTTCATTGGGATATACAGAAACTGCCAGGGACAGATTGTGTTGATTGTTTAAAAGCCCTGCAGTCTTGTCAGAAGGAAGCTGTGTACTTAGAGGAACTGTAGCTCAGCAAAGGCTTTCAAGTGTCTCTGATTTGTAGAGTTATAATGAACTATAATATTTTTGTTTGCTTGTTTTTAGTGTCTACATCTTCAAACCGAATCATACCACAAGGGGCAGATAGTACGATGCTTGCAACAAAGACTGTGAAACACGGAGCCCCTGCTCCCACTGTCACTGTTCCAGCACCACAAGCAGCTGCTGCTGCAGCTCTGCGGAGGCAGATGGCTAACCAGTCCCCAGGTAAAAGGATGGCTAATTGCCCAAGTGATCTCTGAGCAGCTGAATGTGGCTTTCACAAGAATTTATTGCTCTCAAAGGAGAAGATCATCAAACAAAATGTGACGCAGATCTGTATTTGTTGCACCTGTGACTTATCCAGTGTTTCTCTGTCTTCCTTCTTCCTTTAAGCTACAAGTACAAAATGCCTGAGAAACTCCCACCTCAGGTTTCTTCATACCCCTACTTATCTGTGAAGTGGCAGAAATGTCAATAGCTCTCAGGAGACGCTAGCGTAGCAATTGATCTGTGTGCCGGAAACTGCTGGAGAGCAGAGAAAGAGTGTCACTGGCCTCTATTAATAACTGCTTATTATTAGCTAGGCAATTAAAGATCTGAATTGTAAAACAATTTTAATATTGAAAAGCTGAAGGTGAACTATTGAATTAAGTCTTGAATCTCCTTGTAAGGTTTTGAGTTGACAGGAGAAAGGTTTCCCAATTTAAGCTTTTCTTGTTTGGTTCTAGACAACACTGCAGCACCAGTGCAGAAAAGAAACAAAGTTCAGTTACTGGTAGTTTATTTTCCTTGCCCAAGGGGAGCTTAAGTGTAGAAAATGGACTAGTGGTATGAATTCAGGTGTAGCTACTCAGGTCATGTCTGTAAACCTGAGAGGTTGCAATGTAGGTAAGGAAAAATTTGTAAGAATAAATAGATTTGCTCAACTAACAATGAAAAATGTATCAACTAGATAGAAAGCTCTCTGCTGCTTTGGTGTCCAGTAAGAAGGCTGACATACCAAATATTTTGGGCCAGATACATCACATACCTTCTAGAAACCTGGATGATTTTCTTCTGGAGTTACTCATAGGCACCCTATTGAATGGAATGCTTAATATGGAGAGCATCTTTATCCATTTTTTTTCCTTTTCGTTAAAGCTGTAAGCACCTCCTTGACTGAATCAACCCTGAAAAATGTTCCTCAAGTGGTGAATGTGCGAGAACTCAAGACTAGTGCATTGACTCCGGCTGTCTCTGCAGTAATAGGGTGAGTGGGTGCTCCCCTTCTTTCTAGTAGCTTTGGATAGCACTTGCAGTAGAGCATGTCTGCCGATGGGGAGCAGTAGTAGTATTTTACATAGTCTGACAGATGTAAGACCTAAAGTAGATGCATGTAGAGAAGAGTATTGGGTTTGTTGAATGAAAGGAATAAATACTTTATTTCCAGATCATTTAAGGATTTGCTAATGGCTTGATCTGATCGAATGACAAGACCAGTATTAACCTCCTTCTCTATTAGTCTGTGAAATGTGTTTTAGTGCCGCCTCTCCTTTTGAGATCCAGTGGTTCTACTTGCTAGCATGTACTTTGGATCTGGTGCTTCTCCAGTCACTACCTCTGTTCTGCCCCTCTGTGTGGGAAGTGCACCCCTCTGTCGCTGAGTGTGGTCTGTGGCCTTAAGCTGTCCAGATGTTGTTCCTTATACTTATCATCCATTACAGAGAAATCTTCTCTGGAGTTATGCCTCTTCTGTCTGTCCTCAGATTCACCCCCTGAGGGAGGGAGAACTGTGCTGTGGCTTTTTGGGATACATCTCTCAAATTCTTTTACATCAGAATTTTGACTGAAGGGTTGGGTGTCAGTAGGGGCTGATCTCTGGAAAAATATGGAGCTGCAAGTCTGTCTTCCTCACAAGTAAATTATGAATGTTGCCTTTAGCATTTAACCTTGAATTTGTAAAGGCTTCATGTGAGTTAGCTGTAACACTTGGCTTTCCTACTTCTGTCTCCTACAGACAACAGCCAGCTCAGCTCATTCCAGAGATTTCTGTCTTATCACCAGGCTTTGTCACCAGCCACAGAACTTGTCCTTTTCCCTGCCCTCCTAATGACCTTGAAACTCTTTGCTTGAAGTTTCTACAGTTGCTTAAAACCAAGATGATGATTGTCCATTTTTGGGATGGGGAGGCAAGGGCGCTACTGAAAAGTCAGAGCAAAGCTGGGCTTGCTGTGTAAAGCAGGAGAAACCTACCACATACATTTGACATGTCTACCTGGAGTTGTAAATGCTTTATCCATGTAACTGTGGGCTATACGTGCAGCTCCTGGAACAATTTCTCTTGTGCATCACTTGTGATTTTCTTACATGTGTGTATACTGTCCATTGTCAAAGAAAAAAGGTGAATTTTCTTCGATGCAGCTTTTCAAAAAAGGGGACAGAGTCTTCCAGTGCTGGCACTCAGCTGCTGACCTTGACATTTACTTCATGGCTTCTTCTGCAGTTTAGTTGGGGAAACAGTTTGGAAGCTTTTTGCTATTTTATTTTCTCCTGAAAGTGATAAACTGAGAGGGGGAAGGGCAATGTTACATCTTCTGAAATGAAAATTTGCAGACAGCTCTGCTTGGGAGGTTTGGCTAAAAGCAGTGTTGTGACCAGGAAGAGTTCTCCACTCTTAGTTTCATCAGAACTATGATAAGGAAAGTGAAGAGTACTGACTGTACATAGACAAGGACAAAAGCGAGCAGTATGTCTCTGAGTTAAACTGTAGTTAAAGACCTGTCTTTCAAGTCATTTTAGGCTGACAGTATTGATTGATCTCTGTAATTTATAGAGCACCAGCTAGCTTGGTATCTTGAAGGCTTTTTACAGTCTTATCTTACAGCTGACCTCATAAAAATGTACCCTCTAAAAAGTCTACCCAGATGAACCGTGCCTGCCAGTCAGGTTCAGCTCAAAAATAAAGAGCATTCACCCAGCAAAGTTAATTCATCAGTTTTTGCTGCTTCAGCCATCCTGGCTCTCTTCTGCTGCTGCAGCAGCACGCTCTTTGGGTTGTTAAGCAGTAACGGGTTTTCAGTTGTTATCAGTTGTTTGATGGCCTGTGGTGAGGTGTGTTGGTGGGCCCAGTCCAGTTATTTTATATATAGTTTCCAGTGTAAAAAAAAACCTCTTTCCACAATTGAAGTCAAACCCAGCATTTTCATAGCCTTGTCAGAGAAGCTGTGGGTTAAGTGATCTTTATACTAATGAAAAGGTCTCACCTAACGTGACTTTCACAGACCTTCTGTTGGTTTATTCTTTGTTCAAGGTGCCTGTGAACTTGAAATTTACAGCTGTGCCTTCCCAACGTGGACTCTTTCCAGTGCTAATCTTGAAGTTTTTCTGGTTTGCTTTACTTTTGCTCTGGGTAGAGGGCAAATCTAGGCCATGCAACAGAGAGGGTACTCATTGCTGGAAGGAAGGACTTGCAAAGCTGTTGAAGGCGCAAAACCCTATCCAAGACCAGATCACTATGCAAAATTATCCTTTCATGTGTGCATACCCTTCCTTTGGAACATAGGAAGTTTCTGTGAGTTAGCCCATCGCTGATCAAATTGTAAATACAGTTTCAGAGTCCTCATGAGTTAGGAGATGCATAAGTTCTGATGCCCAGATTCACTTACTGTCTGGGATTTGAACTTAAGCTTCTGGTATTGGCCATTTAAGCTGCTGAGCCTGGTAAGCCACAGACCTGAGGAGATGCTAAAACTGAATGGCTCTTCCCAAGTTATGGTGGTTTGGTGTGTTAATGGCCTGCAGCATGTAGGTAGGATGCTTCATCCCAGAAGTAGCTTCCATTCTGCAGCAATTTTCTGTGGGCTTTGATACACAATTTATTTCATGGTTAAAATTCCCAAACCTATAATGTAGAATATAGGTTAATTTTATCGCAGTTCTTGCCATGACTTATTAATGTTTATACCACGCTTCAAAGACACGAAGCGCTTCCCCCCCACACCCTCAGCTTTTTCTCCTTGCTCAGCATTCAGAGAGTTGCATGTACTTGTCTGGGCTCCACGCTACAAAGGAAGCTTCTTAAATTTGTTATCCACTAGGCATAAAATTGTAATCCCCTTACCTGCTGATTTTTCATCAACTCCCTGTAAAATAGAAAGGCCTGACTCTCTTCAGAGACAAGAGTGTGTGAAGAAGGCTTGATCGTTTAAGTCTAGGGCTTTAAACACATTTGCAGATTTCCTTTGTCAAATGTGGCTGATTCATTTAATAGGTTTATTCCCTAATCAGATTTGTTAGTTTGGAGTTGTGTGTGGAATCTTTAATAGCGATGGTTGTTCAAGTGTTCTGGAAGCTGTGCTTTTGGAAGGTGAGGAAGTCCTCTTTTAAACTAGTCATTCATTTAATGATTGAATTTTTACTTTTGAAGGTCATCTGTACCTCACTCTGCAGCCCAGGCAGTCCACCAAGTTTTGGCAACTGTTGCTACAAATCAAGCTAAACAGGTATCTTTATAGAACCCTTTCCCCATGGAATAGTGTACCTGGACAGGCTCAGCACAGTTTGGGGGTGTAATTGTGGGTGAAGAGGTCATCTAAAAATGTCTCTTCACAGCTTGCCCTGCATTCCTGGCAAACCACTTATTTATCTGTGACCTCAACAGTGTGATGCCAGGCGCATCTTTGTTGTGTCTTGCCTTTTCTTTCTTTTGAAGACTTTCAGCTTTCTAGCGCCCACAGCCTTGCAGCAGCAAAGGTAGCAGCTAACAACAAACAGTATTGGGTAGATACACCAAAATTTCACCAAGAAAACTTCAAAACAAAGCAGAAAGTGCTGTGCAGTCAAGGGAGAGAGTAGTTTGTCTATGCTCTTACTCTACTGAAAACATTTCTTACTGGTCTACAAGCTGCTGGGTTTTACATCCACGCATCAGTAAGAGACGCAGTAGTCTTTGTACCCTAGAATCATTGAGCTGTTGCCCATGGAGGCTTACTGGCCTCTGCAAGAGACTTGTTGAAAAAGTTGAGTATTGACCCTGTAGGTAAGTGTCAGGGCATAATGGGCCTCAGATTGAAGGGCGCTTCTAAGTGCTATAGCCACCTTCCTCTACTTAGTTCTTAAGTCATTGCATGACTGTCATGATACCAAACCAAGGTCAGAAGAACCTTTGTTAATGGACAGACAGCACTGACCTGAAGTGTTACTGTATTTTTAGACACCTCTATCAAGCTCACTTAAGGGACAGACTCTACCCTCCTCTGTGTGCGCGCCCTGTCCTATGGCATCTACAGCTGGTCCAGCATCTTCTGTCAACAAAATCTCAGGTAAGTTGTCTTTAATGGAGATGGAAATAAGGCCTGGATGTCTCTTGCTACCTGTCAGGCTGCACAAACCAGAGAATGAAGGCACTGAGGAAAAAAGATTTGCCTCCACTGAGAGGCTGCTATGCTAATTTTGAGGGTGAGAGTTTGAAGAAGAGCAGGGGATTTGTTTTGCATACTGCCCTATGTTTTGTCTGTCTTCCTGCATCTAGAATTCAGTGATAAAATTCCGTGTTCAGAGGGGACTGAGAATGTGTAACCCTTATCAAGAAATGTTGAAAGCACGTTTACCAAAGTCTGCTGTAGTTTGAAAGCAAAAAGGAGCCATCTTTGCCATTTTGGTTTTTAAACATGGAAATCATGCTGGTTTTAAACATGCTGGTTTGATTTCTAAATACGCAGCATCTTAGGAGTACCTGAACTAGCTTGAAATGAACAAATTCAGGTACTGGGTCTGTTGAGCACTGAACTTCAAAGCCAGTTCAGGTACTGTGATCAGTTTTACATAGTTTAGAGGCTTCTAAGGAAAGGAGTTTACATCATTCAGTGCAAATGGGGGAAGATGAAATACTTAGGGAAAGAAGGAATTGATTTTTTTATGTGTATTAGATAATAATGCTCACACTGAACATGGTTTTATAAGCTTCTTGCATAAATGTCTGAAATCCATCTCTGATCTTCTGCCTTTAATCCATGGATATAGGTTGCCTCTTAGCCAGGGGTAAGAAACGGTAAAAATAGCTAGAAATCATATCTGACTTGGCAAACACTTGTTAAGTTTTGGTTTATTGAAAACATCAGCTCCTGAATTTGACAGCACTTCCTTTGTATTTGAACCGTGTTTCAGTGCATTGACGAGAGATTTTAACAAGGATTTCTTGATTTTGTGTAATTTTTACTGTCAAGGTGATGACACCTATCTTTGCTCTCATCTGGTATATATTTTGCCTTAAATCTTTGAAGTAATGAATGTGTTCTCTGATCTACCAACAGTAGCAGGAGTGTTGCTATGTATAAATATCAGACCTGGCATAAGTGGCAAAACCCCTTTGTTTCCAGTTGATAAAATTGCTGACTGTGTGTGCAAACTACTCCTTCCTTTTCTGATAGTTAGATGACAAGATGCTTTTTCTCTTTTATTAACACTTGTTCTTGTATCTTATAGGACAAGGGACAGTAAAGACAGTTACAGCTGTGACTTCTTCTACCGTGACATCTGTACAAGCAACAACTGCACAGCTTAACAAAGCCTTCTCCTTTTCTTCTGTGGGGTCTGTATAGCATTAATATTTCTTTGTTAGCTGATATTAAACATGAGTATTGGCTGTTACACCAGGTGCTACCTACAAGCTGCATAATACTGCAGAATGGCACCTGCAAATGTTAGATTGGGTGGGGACGTTGCAGGGAAGTTGCACTGGAGTTCTTGGGGAAGACCTTCTTGTTTGTGGAATCCTGCCTGAGTGAGGTCTGAAGGTCTGTGAGAATTTGACAAAATATCATGTTTCTTTGAGATTTTTCAGTCTGTAACTTATCAGGAGTACGTAAAGACTTACTTGCTTTTCTGGCTTATCTAGAGTGGACTACTGAACAAATCATACAGTCTGTGACTGGTGTTTCTCATCTTTAGGTGATGATTTGAGATTAAATTTCCAGTGAGGACTTGAAATTTGTACTGATGGTCAAACTTGCTGAATTATTTATTTCAGTATAACAAATGCCATGTTTTGGCTTCAAAAGGAGTCTGCTCATGGAGGTGACTAGGGAGTCCCCAAGCCATCTGGTGATCTGTTACATAACAGTAGCACCAAGCAAGGTGCATGCTATGAACACGCAGTTATTCTGAAATCTCTCTTACAGAGTGGGGTTTTTTCAGTGATGACAAAAATATTTCTTCCATCATATCTCATGTTTGGGGGAGAAGGATGACTCCTTAGAAATGATTGTTTGCAATTCTGCATGTTTACCTGGCTGTTACTCAAGTGAATTTCTCTTTATGAAGTGGGTAACATTAAGTATTTCAAAACACTCATACTTTCAAATAGCTGATTTCTTTCAGTCTTAACCATTTCTCTGCCAGTTTGTCAAGTGGATGTTACCCAAATGCCTTGCTGTGCTCTTCGCAGGGCTGAAAGAGTCCTTTTGAGAGATGGAAATTCAGATTCAAAGTACAAACAGACCCAGCCTTTGTCCCAGGCTGCAGGGCCTCAGTCTATAAATCATATGCTAAATACAGTGCCGTTGTCAGTCATGTCTGTTACACAGCCTGAATTCTTCTTCAGCAGCTGGTCTTTGAGAATCAGGGAAAGTTTAAAAAGCCGCAGGGAATGAAGGTCTCTGGAGGACCCCAGTGCTCATTCTGAAAGATCACAGTATTTTTGCAAGACACAGTATTTTTAGTGTGAAATAATCATGGAAACTTTTAATATCTGAATTGCTATGAGTGATCTCCTTTTTGACAGGTGGTAGTATCCAGTTATTCCCTGTTGTACATACACTCTCTCTTAGCTTTTAGCTCTTTTAAACTCTTAATTCCCACTGTGGCTTCTGCTCTCACTAGTCTCTGAAAAGCAGTTAGGACTTAGTGCATGGTGTTCAGCTGCTGAGCTGGATGGGGAGGAAATACACAGCAGAATAGAAAGAATATGGGAGGACGAGGGGTGGTCAGAAGCACTTTGAACTCTGACTCCCTTTAACCCTCTAGAAGCCTTGCCAGAAGGGAATCAAATAGAGCCTCTGCTCTATTTCTCCATTTCTGTAAACGTGTTTCTCTCTGTTTAGTTGTTGGAGAAACTGTTCTTGTGCCTGACTTTGTGCAAGTCTGTACTGGAAATCTGAGTCTCAGAGTTGTGTTAATCATGGGGTTAGAAGTTTCACCTCTTTGAGCTAAGCGTCATTCTTTCCCTTTCTCCTTTCCTTTTAGGTCTGGATTTAATTTTGGTGTTGTCACATCAGCTGCTTCATCACCGACGCTGCCCAGCCTGGCTTCATCACAAGGTTAGTTGGGAAGAGTGTACAAACAATATCTTTTCCCTGCTAAGAGAATGCTTACTCTTCCTACTTTGTGTGGTTCTTGTTTTACGTTGTAGTTCTATTATTAAAATTGCCGTAGCTGCAGTAACATTACATATATATGCTGGATTATGCCCTGTAATGCACAGAAATCTAGGCCCACCTGCCTTTCAACTAAGAGTAAGCAAAACATTTGCTGGCAAGAACATCTAGGAGGTACTGGTTTATGAAAAGGATAACATCTGTAGTCATTTCCTCTGTTGCCTTTAATCTGTAGATTTGAAGTTGCCAAGGTGGTCCGATGCAGAAAGCTGTCATTAAGTGGAATGAGCTTTTAGTAATGGGAGGGGAATGCTTGGGGTGGCATTGTGTTGCTTCTGAAATTGAGTTGACAATATATAGGCTTCCTTTTCATAGGCAGATAATACTTGGTTGGTCTGGAAAAAGGGGACTGATACATCTGTTTTATAGTATTTTTGAAGGTTTCTGCCTCAAATATCAGTCTTGCAAAAGAGATTGGATGGTCAAAAACTCATTTCCAGTGTTACTGGTTACTTTAATAAGAGATACTACCTCTTCTTACAAATCGTGGCTTGCTTCTGTCCTAGGACCATCACAGCCACAGCAATGCTACTAGTACTCTCTTGGCCTTAAGCAGAGAGAACTAACTTGGCTTAAAACTTGAGGATTTGGTTAATGTAAAAGCTTAAGTAAATAACACTGATTAAAGGAGCAGTGGGAGGTGCAAGAGACAGACTTGTGAACCACAGTGTTGTGCGAGGGCAGTTACTTCATGCTGCTCTGTGAAATGGTAGGAGCACCTTTGCCTGTGTTAGCTGGTGATGGAAAAAGAACAGAAGGAATTTCAGTGCCTCAGGAAGAAACAAATGCTACATTATTCAGTGTCAGTATCTAATACACTTAATAGACATAGAGAAGAACACAAGGATAATACCAGCTGTGCTAAGCTTTTGCTCTTTTTTGTTTGATCTTCATGCATATTTCCTGTACCTTGTCCAAATCAACCCATGGTCCAAACACCAATGCAGTGTTTTCAAGTCAGAGTTTGTGTGTGTTTGGTGCTCAGAAATGAAATTACAATGCCTCAAACTGGTCCAGTCTGCCTTAAAGCTTCAGCAGTTTCACACTGTTGGACAGCAGTATATCTTGTAAGTGGGGCTGCTTTGGCTATTAACATTTGAGAGCTTTTCTCTAGTCTTTTAAAGCTGAGAACAGGATGAATAGAAACTGATCAATGATCTATAAATAGTTGAATTTGTAAAGAAAGATTTGATACTGTAGAATACAGTGCCCCAAAGTATGTTTATGACCCAACTCTGTTCTGAGCCTATTCTATTCACTACATAGAATTCTGTAGTGAATGTCAGGAATTGTTTAGCTGAACCAAGTAAGGGGTGAAAATGGTGTTAACAGGAAATGGTCTGTAGTAACCAGATCTTCTATGTTTTATCAAACTGTTGAAAAAGACATCAGAGCTAAAGGCTGAAATTGTCTGTACTCAGAGGAGGATGGTTAAGTGGAGGCTATGACATGAAAGTAACAGTGTTTGTTACTGCAACCCTCTCCATAAAAGCTTCAGATGTCACTGTTGTCTCCTGAATGCACATGGAAGGGACAGTTGCATGGTTAGAGGCTCTATAATTTCGAGGCAAGACCACTGTTCAGCTGTCTGTAAAACACTAAAGCATGCTGTTATTGTAAGAATGATTAATGAGCTTTGCATACTGTAACTCAGTTTGTAACTTCTGTCACTCTCTCTGGCAGCCCCTGCTAAAGATTCCATCCAGACCGACTCGTTTTCACTTGCTGGCAGTTCCAAATTTGGAGTAGCCCCTGAGAGCTCCTTCACTTTTGGGTCCCTCAAGCCAGCAAGTGCTCCAGGGGCCTTAGCAGGAAATAGCTCCTCAGGAGATGGCACCCAGCCAAGCAAACCTGCTGCAACGACATCTTCTGCTCCATCTACAGCGTCTGGCAAGTTGGATGTCCCTCCATCTAAACCAGGAGATCACTTGTTTCAGAGCAGTATAGCTGGGGAAACTCTTGGGAGCTTCTCAGGACTACGGGTTGGTCAAGTAGATGATAATGCCAAGACCACCACTAAAGCACCACCTACCAGTGTTGCAGGAGCACAGTCAACTAAGGTATCTACGGTACCTTCTGGGTTTACTTTTGGTGCTCCCCTATCGTTAGGAAAAACTGGAGAAGCTGCTTCAACCTCAGTCACGTCAGCTGGCACAGCATCCCTGTCCGTCAGCACTAGTGCCACAGGCAGTCTCTTTGGTAATGTCCAGATAACCAGCACAGTGTCCTCTGGGGTATTTAATCTTGGAAGCTCTAGTGTCAGCAAACCCACCTTTTCATTTGGTATTCAGCAAGCAAACAGTATGGTCACGTCCATCTCTACCCCTTCTGCGTTCTCCACTTCGTCCCTCTCATTTGGAAATTTCTTGAGTTCAACACAAACTACTGCAACTTCTACTAAGGGCGCAGGGGATACCAAATTACTGTTTGTGCCAGAAAAGCCATCTGAAAATGAAGCTGTAGCAGCTGGATCTTCACCTCCAACAACACTGTCACCACAGCCACAGATACAGCTTTCAGAGCCCATTAAAGAGCCTGCTTTACCCCAGGCCACAGCTGGGGACATGGTCTCTGTGGGCTCTGCCACTGCATCAGCGGCATCTCCCCCTGATGCTGTTGCCGCTCCTGCCACCACAAGTGATTTGAAGGCACCAGTGCCTCCTGCTGTTTCTGCAGCTGCCCCACCAGATCAGAATGTCTCAGCAGCGACTTCTACAACAAACATTGCCTCTCCTGCAGAAGCCACAAGTGTGTTGGCTGCTACCTCTGATGCTACTACATGTGTTCAGAGCCCAGCTGTTGGTGCTCCTGTGTTTGCCCCCACTTCCACAGGCTCCTCGGTGTTTTCTCAGCCTTCAAGTTCCAGCTCTTCTGGCTCAGCATTTAGCCAGCCTGCTGGTGATACAGCTGCTGCTCCTTCCACACCACCTGTGTTTGGACAGCTACCAGCAGGTACCACAGCATCTTCTCCATTTGGACAACTCACCACCAGTACCTTGGCCACTGCCACTGCTACTACACAGGCTGCCAGCTCAGGTTTTGGTACTTCTGCTTTTGGCACCACCACTACTGGGGGCTTTGGTCAGCCAGCCTTTGGACAAGCACCGACCTTTGGGCAACCAGCAAGCAGTTCTTCAGGTGGTTTTACCTTTAGCCAGTCTGGGTTTGGGACAGTGCCAGCCTTTGGCCAGCCAGCAGCTTCCACAGCAGCCTCAAGCAGTGGCAGTGTTTTTGGAGCACCAGCTAGCACCAACAGTGCCAGTTCCTTTTCCTTTGGACAGCCATCTGCCAGCACTGGAGGTGGGCTCTTTGGACAAAGCAGCCCTCCAGTGTTTGGGCAGATCACTGGCTTTGGGCAAGGAGGATCAGTCTTTGGTAGCACAGCCACTGTTACTACTACAACCTCATCTGCTGGGTTCAGCTTCTGCCAAGCTTCAGGTATGAACAAACTGAGGGAGATGTGATGTCCCAGTGGTGATGTCTGGCTGAAGTACAGAGAGCACTGTGTCACTGGGGAAAGCAGGACATTTTTAGTGTCTTTTTTATTCCCCCTATGGCACTTGAGGGTTTTTGATTTGTTGGCTGGGTTTTTTTTTCAGTTAGTAAGAAGAGGAGCTGCTGTGTGTGTATGAGGGGGAGGCTAATGCTGGAGACTAAAGAAGCTTTTGCTCTGCTGCACTCTGCATCAGTCGGCCTCTGAATGTAGCCTTGTCAATCTGATCTTGCATTCATTTTTATGCTTCCAAGTCTACCTTGACTTAATTTTGAATTATGAATTGTCCTGCCTGTACAAAAATAAGTGGGTTGGATTCAGCACAGTGTAAAAGATCTTAAACTAGTGTGGGGTTGTAAATTGTTACACTCAAGTGGCAAAACAGCTCTGAAATCATAATCAAGGCAATGAGTACAGATGCAGCACTTCTTCAGTGGGCTGCATAGAGTACTTGCAGCAGTAGATGTATAGCCAGGTATGGTACTATATCATGATCGGAGATGGCAGTAGATTTTAAGCCTTCCAAATGATGGGTTAGCAAGGAATTAATCTGTTAAATCTGCTTTTACCTTTGGAAACATCTCAAAATGAAATATAGCAGCAACATGAGCATCAGCTACCTTGTCTACACTGTTCAATTGAATACTTGAACAGAACAAGCCTTCTTTGTCAATCTCCACGTTGCTACAATATATTGTTGGGTTTTTTTCCAAAGCTTTGTCTGTACAATCTTCAGATGGCTCCCAGGGACAAGTGAAACGTACACAGTAATAATAGAGCACATGTATTTCCAAAGAAGAAAAACTAATTAGGCTCATTTAATTAAAAATGATGGCACTGTAGGCAAACTGCTTGTTCATTTTAAGTACAGTAACAGAGAATAGTTAAATAGGGGGAAGTGAACTCTGCTTGAGAAAGGTGTTCCTAATTATAGAAATGAAAGTTTTACTACAAAGTGCACATTGAAGTGAACTGGGAAATGGAACATGGAGTTCTTTTTTTTAATCAAAACATTTCATTATCTATAACAGGAATCTTTAGGTAACAAAGCTTCTTACACAAGCGCAATCAGAACCCTACAGCGCTTGTTCGTGACATGGAGGATTATTATAGTCATGTTAACAGAAATCCAGTTCTCTTATATTGTTAGCAACAGTGCCACAATTGTCCTTTTGTTTTCTGTTTGGTTTTAAGTTCGCCAAAGAGAAAAGGACAGTGACTTTCAAATAAACTCTCAATGGAATTTACCATGTGTGTGTTGGTACATACTTTAAATTTGTCTAACCCAAATACATTTGGTAACATCATGTGTATCCTGTGTTTTGGTGTGGGAGACCTGTCCTCTTCCTACTCTGGACTAGTGTCACCTCCCTGAATTGTCTTACACCCTAGTAATAGTCGCGATGGTTTATTGATTCATTTTCCTTTCTTTTCTTAGCAGGTTTTGGTTCCAGTAACACAGGCTCTGTGTTTGGGCAAGCAGCTAATACTGGAGGCAACGTCTTTGGCCAGGCAAGTACTTACTGCATTTGTAGAAACAAGAGACTGCTTATGTAGAGTGGACTTGTTCAGGATTCCCTGCCTATTTCTGATAAAAAGAGATAATTTAACATACTTAGTAGAAAGTATCTCAGACTGTACTGAAAGTACTTGCTATTGTAGTGGGCACCAAAGCAGCATTTGCGCAAATGTTTTCCAGGGAGTATGAGAGATAAATGTTTTATCACATGCAGGATAAGATATGCGGAAAGTCACCTCCTTTTATTCCATGCCAAGTGGACAGTGGAGGGTAAGTTTCAAAGACATTATTCTGTACCACAGACAAGGTTTAAGACAGACATGAATAAGATTTCACTGCATTACATGTGGGAATGTAATTGCTTACTGGTTCATCAGCTCCTTCGTACATCCAGAGGAATAGGCCAAACAGAAAAATCTGCCTTGGGGGCATGTGGTGCTTTGACTTTGTTTAAATCTCTTTTTTGTCCTTTTTGTGTTCTAGCAGCCATCTTCTTCCAGTGGAGGCTTGTTTGGAGCTGGAAGTGGTGGGAGAGATGGAGGCTTCTTCAGTGGTCTGGGAGGAAAGCCAAGTCAGGATGCAGCCAATAAGAATCCCTTCAGTTCCTCCAGTGGAGGATTTGGATCTGCAGCTTCCCAGAGTAAGTGAACAAAACAAGAATACAAAATGTGCTGTGATTTCCATCTGCTTTTGGGATCCCATCTGCTTTTCTGCTGTTAGTCATGTTTGAGTAAATTCTGTGTTAACATGAAAGGCTTCTAGGGGGTAACAGAGACAGAGACTATGCATCATGTGTAATTTTTCTTTTAGATTTATGGAAAATAAATAGGGATGCCATTGAAACACAAAAGCAGATGCAGCAAGTGAGAATAATATGTATATTCTGTGGGGAATTTGTGGCCAAATGCTTCTTTAAAATTGAATAGTCTAAATTCTTGTCACTGAATTTCTGCTTCCAACTTGGTTGGAAGTTAGAAAGCTTTAATTATTTCTCACCTCCTCTAACACTGGGCAGTATTAATAATCTATGCTCAAGAGAAACCAAGTTAACAAGTATGTGATGGGTAGCAGTATCCTCAGCTTTGTCCCAAAAATGACTAACGCATATGGATAAGCTCTCTGTCATTTTTTGTGTATAGAAGGAGATGTGAATTTTCTTCAGTCACATGGATGTAAAGAGAAACAAATATGCTCACTGGTTGGTTTGGGGATGTAGTCTGTTTTGGCAAGGAAGCAGAATTACAGTTCGTTTTATCAGTTTTTACCCAGATTTCATAGGCAGGGTGAGTCTCTCACAGATAAACTCATACAAGGGGTTGTGTTGAAGCCCTCTTTGGGAGAAGGGACTCATCACTTGTCCTTTCTTTTGCTCCAGTTGTCAGCTAAAAGGCATCAGTCCACATCTGTGTGTTTGCTAAATCAATCTGCGTGTGAGGTGCCACGCCAACCCTCCTACATGTTGCTTCTTGTCCAACCAACCTACCAAAAGAAGCATGTAAAGTAGTTAAGAATAAATTAAAGCTGCCCACAGGTTCCTTTGCACCACGGACTTCAAGGGATTCTCAGAAATGCTTTCTAGAAGCTATAAAGGATTAACTGCAAAGGCAAGAATCTGTCGCTGTCCACTAGTGTAAAGATCTATTTTTTGAATGCCAGAGTCAAGATAAAAACACATTAGTTTTGAGTTTTCTGGGTTAATAGGTCTTGATAATACCCTAAAATTTGAGCTGAGATGCATATATGCCATTGTCTGCTCTAGCAATTAGTTGGAAATACTAGCAGGCGCTCTCGTGCCTTTCATGTGCAGCAAGTGTAGATCTGCACTTGTTCCATGCATTTGTATGTCACAAAAGCAATTCATAATGATTTCTGAAGAGTGACTGTTATTTAATGAGATTGCCCAACTTTGTTATTTCATCGCTTGTGACATGGGTTTGGGTGAAGGGGAAAGCAGGAGGGGTGAAGTCCAGCAGGTAGAAAGCACAAAGAAAGGGAAACAGTGTCCAAGATGTAAAAATAAGGGAACAAAGGGAAGCTGTAGAATTAGCTGCAAGTGGCTAGAAGTTGGCTTCAAGTCTGGGGAGAGCAAATCCATTTGTTTTATTACATCTTTAATGATCCTTTGGGATTAATGGTTGAGGTCAGTCCTCTAACCTTGCTAATTTATTCCTCCTTTATTGCAGCACTGGGTTTTGTGATAAAACAAAACAGATGGTTCACCGGAGAGGAGCTTTGGTTCTTCTGTGTCCTGCCACGAGATGCTAAATCTCTGTAGCCTTATGAAAGAAGAAAACTTGAGTTATTTCTCAGTAAGGCTGGAAAAGTTTGGCTCCTACTTTAAGGTCCTGTCAGATAGTCATGTTAAGAAATACTGGCCATTGCCAAAATAGCTGAGGATCTTTAATTTATGGTAAACTCATATTTGTGTTGTCAAGAGAGAGTGATTCTAGCTGCTGTGATTTCTCACTTGAGGGATTGTCTTTTAGTGACTGTGGCACAGGATGCAACTAAACAAATCATCCATCACTGTGATTTCCTAGACTGCAGCAGTAAAGGGTTGTTAGTGGTCCATGAGATCCAGAATGGATCTCAGTGGAACTACAAAGCCCTGTAGGAATATGGGAAAATTTGGCTTCTGTCTGCAGAGTGCTCTTTTCAATGTGGTGTTCATTTTGTGCTTGGGGATCTGCTAATCTGGATAATAAAGTGTAATGTAGGATATTGTCTGTTATGAACTTCACAACTATACTGCATCTCCCCAGATTCTTCCAGCTTATTTGGAAACAGTGGAGCAAAGACTTTCGGATTTGGCAGCTCATCTTTTGGAGAGCAGAAGCCTACGGGCACTTTCAGCTCTGGCGGTGGAAGTGTGGCATCTCAAGGCTTTGGATTCTCCAGTCCAAACAAAGCAGGTACTTTGTTTAATCCACCCTCTATGAACAGACATGGTTATCTGTGAGGTATTTAGGATTCTGCCATTTAGATGTCTACAGCCTGGACTCGGTACATGTACAGGAATTGTCTCTGAACAATAAATAATGGCTTAGTGAATGGAACACTTTCGCTGGTGGATTCAAGGCAGGGATTTACAATCCCATTTGCAGAAAAGCATCCAATAAACTACATTTTCAGGTGTTCATTCTAGAAATTCCTATTGCAGTTTAAGAGCAGAGAGCTGTGTGAATTAGTTCTGGTCTTGGGTACCATACAACGAAGAATACAAAGTATGGAACTGAAGAAATGTTTCCCATTTTAGATGCTTCCTTGGAATATTATCTTCCAAACTTCACTCTGGGTTTTGTAACTCTTTTTGTTCCCATTTCTTCACTTGAGTGAATGCACAGATGCCTGCAGTGGGAAAGCTTCCTCTTAAAATTCATATCTGACGTGGTTCAGGTCCTTCTCTTTTGAAATCGGTCTTGACCTGCCATCATCCTCCCTTCTGTTCTCTGCCAGTTGAATTAATTGAATCAAATATTGGAAATTTCACAAAATCTCTTTTCTTTTTACTGTCATCTACCCAAAGGAAGAGCCACAAGAGGAGTGGTGACTGTGATAGGGCCACTAGAACTCGCTGGCAAAATGTTCATTTTGTTGATAGTCAGACAAAAATGGAGGTCCAAAGGGTCAGGCAGAGCAAAGCTTCTCTCCTTTATCCTCAGCCCATTCTTACAGTGCACATGGATGAAGATAGGTATTGTGCTCCAAGAGTATCTATTGAAGCTTTGTTACTAGGAGAAATAGTAGAGATTTGGTCATCCTTGAAGTTGTCTTGAGAAAATGGTGCTCATGAACTCCCTTTGGAGAAGCAGTGCACTGAGGGGAAGCACTCTCTGCTTTGTCACTAGCTGTGCTCTTATGTTAGTGAAGTGGCTGAGAGCATAATGATGGTGCTGTCAGATCCAGCAGCCCTTTGTAAGGTGTCTTTCAAGTATTGCATTCCACTTGGTAGTGGTAGTTTCTTGTCTCTGGCATGCCTCCCATCTGTTTTTTTTGCTAGAGGAGGAGAAAGGCATTGCTGAAGGAAGTTCTTCTTTCATTCACCCACTAACTCTTTCCTTGCTTTTGATTAGTTTCAGAATTCTTCTTGTGATAGGATTTTCAAGTAGCTCCTGCAGAATGTACATCCACTCACACAGAGCTCAGATCCTTCCCTCCTCTGCTTATATTTGCTAAATACCAAAATGAATGGGATGTCTTCCCCTCTCAGCTGCAGTGAAGGGTTTGCTTGATTTGAATTCCCCTTTGCCCTGGTTTCACTACTTACAAATAGTGGAGAAAGAAAAATGAAACATGTTAATGTGCTTTGCAAAAGAGAGTTAATGCCAAGCAAAGCTTCAGCTCCTGTGATAAATACTCTGACTTCCTAGAGATAGAGGTAACAAGATACCTATTCTGTGTTTAAATAATGCAGGCCTAGCATTTATTTTTTTCCAGATCTTTTGTGTTTACAGCCAAACAGTATCTGTTACCTTGACATGGACTGGAATTTCACCCAGGGTATTAAAATGTGTGGTGGTATCCCATCCTCATCCCTATTCAAACAAAAGAGCAGGTGTCCTTCATGTTCCACACTGTCAACTAGAAGCAGGACAGTAATACCAGCAGATGAATATAGAATAAAATCATCTGGGTAGAAGTCCAGATAGAGCTGCCCTGAAGAGAAATTGCTAAGAGCAGAGTTCAGTTCTTGATTCCCTGCAGGAATCTGCTGACCTGGTATTTAATCATTGCATCTTAGTTTCCACCACTTAAACTAGGATTAGATAGTACCCTACCTGAATCTTTTTGCGTCACAGGAGCACCTAAAAACCAAGCTTGCTATCTACTGTCTGATCTTAAGAGGTGAGGGACACTTACCCATTGCATAAGGGAGTTCTTCAGTTAAATCACTTGCATTCATGAAGTTCTGTCTGCAGGACACTTGTGTGTCCTTCTAGAGCTTTAGATTAGAGGCCAGGGTAAAACACTGCAACCAGGCCACAGCAGCAAATGTGCACAGAGCTGACCTTTACAGGAGACTTTTCATTCTTCACTGTTCTGTGTGGTCTTTTGGATAGTAACTGGTTTAAATGGTGATGAGCAGAGCTTTACTTTAAAACTGACTACATAAGCTAAGCTTTTTTTTCTGGTAAGGAGTGCTAGTTTTATGATGAAGGAAGAATAGGTGTTTCTTGAATAATGATAATAAAAGCACTGGTCTATCACCTGCTCTGTGTATGTTTATTGTGCACATTTCTATCTCACAATTAAAATTCTGGGTTTTTTATATAAAGCCAGTAGAGATTCCTTCACAGTGTGTGACCATGTATGATATATATAACCACCTCCTAGTACAGCTTTGGGGATTGAGTTGATCTTGTGATGAAATGTTCAAGAGACCCAGAATATGGTTTTCTTCTGGCTAGTCTCTTCAGTTTGGTTGCAGTTTGTTGCATGCATTCAGCCCCTTTTCTTACCCATGTCATACCCTGCAGTTTAGTAGCTGTGTGGCAGTTAGTTTTATAAATAATGCTGTGTCCATATGATAAGATGAACAGCCCCGTTATGGAGATTGTCTGCTTAGAAATCTAGTTCTTTGTTTTTTCTCTTTCTTTCTGCATTATTGTTGACGTGATGTTCTTGTGCCTTTTTTGCCTCTGTTTTGCTCAGGTGGCTTCGGTGCTGCTCCAGTGTTTGGCAGCCCTCCCACTTTTGGGGGATCCCCTGGGTTCGGAGGGGTGCCAGCATTCGGTTCAGCCCCAACCTTTTCAAGCCCTCTGGGCTCAACGGGAGGCAAAGTGTTCGGCGAGGGTACAGCAGCAGCCAGCGCCGGAGGATTTGGGTAAGCCACCGGGGTCCAGGGATGGGGAAAACAACGTTCTTGCATGACAAAGACCATTATGCTTAGCTACCTTTGCATTAAGGTAAAGAATATGTTCTGTGATAGATTACAAAGCTCTAAGTGTCCTTGGTTTGTTACTTTAAAAATAAAATAAAAAGGCAGAGAACGAAGACTTCATTCCCAGAGGAAATAATGTGTATGATCTCATTTCAATGCAGAAACTACTATGTTGAATCTTTAGTTTCAGAGATTCAGAGGGGAAGGGATGTGAGTCATCTTGCAACTGTCTAAGGAAATGCAAGAGTATTTTCTGTGTGCACGCTTAATGAGTTCAGCTCTAGGCCTACAAACTATGCCTAGCAGAGAAAATAATAAACATCGTTATCTGTGACTGTCTGGCCACCTTATCTGCTTGTGAGATTTGGGCTAGAGATACTAATGAGAATTCAGGCTGTTCACTCACCTTTGGAGGTGGGATGAAGCATTTGTAACAGTCTGTGCTCCTGGAGCGATTCGTGTTTATCCCGCACTGATTGGTTTTGGTTGTTTCTTTGCCCCTTAAGCCTGCGCTTGGCACCAGAGCAGATAGCACCTTATTCCTTGTTTTGTTCATTAAACACAGAATTTCAAACCTTGCAAAGCAGCTTCTGCAATAGGCAGCAAGTGCACTTCTTCAGCATAGCACCACCAGCAAGCAATCTCTCCTTCGTGCCCTACAATTATATTCAGACTGAACAGGCCCAACTGAAAAAAGGAAAAACTTCCAGTGAGAAGAGGAAACTGGAATTTTAGTGTTTGCATATTTCACAAGCATTTCTCTTTTAGTTCCAGAAGGAGCTACCAATGTAAGGGACATTAGAGCATCCAGGAGTGTAATTGTTAGTTTCCCATGAGTTTAGGCAGATGCCCATCTGCTAAGGCACCCTTGAGCTATGGGAGGCTTCAGCTCAGTGCTACATCCTGAACTCTGGTGCAAGCAAACTGGAGAGTCCCTTTGGAAAGGGTAAAAATAGAGGCAGCTTAATTAAATCCCCACAAAGAAGGATGCAGGGATGACATAGCTTCAACCCAAGTGATACTTTGTTGAGTTCCAGCTTGCACCCATTGTGCTGCAGGATTTTGTAGTGAAACTGGATGCATTCAGTGACAATGTTGGAAGCTTAAAGATAAAATGGGATTTGGAACAAACAGCATGATGATGCAAATGGAGCTCTTGCATAAGCACTCTGGAGGCTCAAGAAAGATAATTCAGTGGCTTAAATTCTGGCAACTTTTGAGACTTTCTACTCTAGCAGAAAGGTGCAGACTGGGTCTGATGTTTTCAGAGTTTCCTGAGGAACTGGATCCAAACCTCACCATAAAATTGTGAGCAACAGTTTAATTCTGCAGTATAAGGCAGTGTCTGTGCAGGGCACCTCCTTTCTGCCTTTCTCTTGAAGTGAAACTCTAGAAATCCCAATCCTGGAGAAGTTACTTGCCAGTCCATGGTGTGGTATTAGCTCCGAGTTCCTGAGAACATCCTGCAAACTTCAATCCATGTGATTCATTGCTGCTCCAGTTCTGAAAAACCTGCATCACTTGATAAATGACTTGGGTATCAAAAATAGAAACCACTACACTCCTGCAAAGTCTGTGATTCCGACTATTTGTGAGCAAATCATGTTTTGCTTGCATAAACTGACCTCAAGTGCCTCTCAATTCTGTTTTGTGTAGAAGCTTCCAAAAGACCTGAAAATGAGAGCAAGATAAGGTTGATTAAATTGTTACCAGGCAAGGACTGTATTTCATGTCTTTTTGTGTAAAAAAAACCACCCCAAACCTGTCCATAGCTTGAGCTGTTTCTCTGCTTGTGCTATGCTTCACCTTTTTCAACAGGCATGTTGTTCTGGTTGCAACTGAAAGAGGCAGTTTGAACCACAAGTTTCCTTGTCACTATTTTCATCTCCACTTCCTTTCACCGGTTAGACATGGTGTGTGTGTTTAGTTGCATAGTCCTGGGAAGATGGAGCACTGTAAAAACCTCTTGTTCTAAAACACATCACTCTATCGTGCTTCTCTTTGAAAAATGAACTACAAAACCTGTTGTGCCTTTCTTGAGGAAACCACAGTTGTGGTTCTGAGCTGAAGTTGTCTGCATGTTATATGGGTCAAGAGCCAAACCAGAGGCACAGGGATGATTAGCAGGGCCATGAACTGCCTACTGTATCTAATGCTGTATGTGGAAGCAGTGTGTACAGTTGACAGTGTCTGCGATATGAGAGGCGATGTCTTTTACCAGGTGAATTGCTTGTCAGACTGCTACAGGAGTTATCTTTTATCTGGAGAGATACATTTTGATGTGTGTTGGGTTTTTCTGGTTTTTTTATTTAAAGTCTACTAGCTCTGGATGGATGGAGAGGTGCATTAACGTGCTGTCAGTTCATATTTGAAGTCAGAAATGACAGGAGCTTGTGTAAGGCACAGCCTTGCAAAGCTGGCACACTGTTCAACTCTGCTGTCTACTCAGGGGAGGGCTGGTGCTGGGTTAGTACTTGTAGCATTGTGCACTTGCAGAGCTGAATGCAAAATGTCTGTGTTTTGCCCTGTTCAAGTTAGAGGAATGCTTGAAGCTTGTTTTTTGAATGCACCTCTTATGCTTCTCCCAATTCTGAATCATGAGTGGGGGCAGAGAACCATGATGGGTACTGTGGTCTCATTAGTGTGTCATGCTGATAGCTCTACAATGCCTGGTTGGACAGAGTGGGAGGAGAAAGGAAACCAATTTCCATATGTAAAAATGCTTCTTATTTCAGTCTCCAGAAGCAATTAGGGAAATACTCCAAGAGTGGTAGGGATAAGGGCCAGGTAGGTGCAGATCTTCAGGGAAGCACTGGGACTGAGTGTCGTTCCAAATGGGCTGGGGAGGGAAAGGAATTGAGAGATCTGCAGATGGTTCATGTAGGCAGCAGGTTAAGGTACCATCTGAAAGTTGGGGGTCTGGGCTCTGCTTTGTGCTCTGGCCATCAGCAGCTCCTACCAATTCTGTGTTTGCTGCCCTGTTTGTGAAACATGACGATGCTGTACTTTTAAGCTTAAAGGGTGAAAACTGCACAGGGGTGAAATAATATCTTCCATTTGATAGCTGGAGTTGGTATTTCCAAGCACTTAAAAACATACCTTGTGTAAGCATGAACATATTTGTCTTTCTACCTGGTGTGCATTAAGAATAGGAGCTGAACAGATGTTTGTATGTACAATAGCCTTCCCCAAAAGAGTAAATCCATTTTCAGAGCGAACAATTATCATTATTCATATCAGGTGGTCTCTCTTTTGATGCATCATTGTTTGAGTGTACTGTTATCATTGCAGGTGTGGGGACAAACTTCCAGCGTAAGTTAGATGATGTTTGCAAATACAGATTTTTCTCTTTAAACTGCAGGTTTGGTGGTACCAGTAACAACACAGCATCGTTTGGCACACTAGCAAATCAGAACACCCCGACATTTGGCTCGCTCTCACAACAGGGAACTGGTTTTGGCACACAAAGCAGTGGATTCTCAGCTTTTGGGACAGGTGGAGGAGGTAGGAAAAGCTGAAATATAATGAACTTAACAGGCCTCATGTGTACAGCTTTCCCTGGAACGTGGGTGTGAATCCTCAGCTCCTTGTCAAAAATCTGCCTGGCCCTGATCCTGCTGTAGGGAAGGCACCATGTCCTGGAGAACTGAGCTGCAGGGGTGGGGTATAGTGTCTTCTCAGAATTTAGCTCGTAATTCCATCACTGATGTGATGTGTTGCATGTGAGTAAATCACTGTCATCAGGTTATTGCTTTTCACCCCCTTTCATGGAGCTGTTCTTTCTTCTCAAAGGGAAATACTGAGAAATAATGACTGTTCAGTGCCATGCGCATGAGTATCTGTATGTAAGCACTTAGTGTCAAAAGATGCACTGCAAGACTGAGCTGGAACAGCAATAGCCAGCTTTTTATTTGGTGTAATTTGGTAAAGCTGCAGTGATTTATGCAGGGCTGAGAACAGAGCCTTTGGGAGATGATAACACTCATTGGTGTGACCATTGGCTTGCATTAAGCGCAAGCTCCATCTTCAGAGAACAGCCCTCTATTTTCATGGAGAGGTGAATAAACCAGGGACATTGTATGCAGTTGCTGCTAATGAATGGACCTAACTGATTACCAGTGAAAGCAAAGCCTTCTTAGGAACTGAGGCAAGTCAGTTTTCTTCTAGATGGAGATTTGACTTTCATTGTTTGCCCATTGCTCTTTCCCTGGCCTAAGGCAGGAAAGAAATGCTTTTCAGTCTGTGTGTGGGAGGGGATGTTTACTACAAATCATCGTGCATTCATTTTACCTTTTAACAATTAATTTCTTAATCTTGCATTTCTTTTAGGGTTTGGGTTTGGATCAGCTAACACGTAAGTACCATTTTCTGTCCAACTCTTCATTAACAATACAAATAGAATCAAAATAGAAGAGTTGAATGGTTTACAAGAGCAAGCTTTGAAAGTAGCATTAACACGCAAGTTGTGGTTTCCTTTTTAGTGGCACTGCATAGAGCTCAAAGTGCTGGCTCTCAGTGTGTGCTTTCCAGTGAGGTTAGTCTTTCATATAAAAGAGAACTTTCAGTTAGATCATGCTCTTTCTTCACCTCTCAGGCACATGATGTGTGTGCTCACGCTGTGTGTGCGAATCTAGTACCTACGCCATTTATCAGATTGAAACAAGGAATTAAATAAGTACTTTTGTGGCTGAACTGAGATGCTGATTTACAGTTAAAGAACAGGACGAGGAGCTGTTAGCCCTGTCATTCACTCTGCCACTGCCCTGCTGGATTACTTTTAGCAGGTTTCTTAAACCTTAGTTTCCCTATCAAGCAGAGCATGTGTATCTCCAGATAGAATTGTGCTTATTCTAGAACCTTCCATCTAGGTATTATGTGTTGATGCAGTCTCAGGTAAAAGATGCTGGGAATACCAATGTGTTCTCATAAGCCTCTGATACTAGGGAGACTGGAAGCTTGCTTGAGAGATCTGCTGACTTAATGCTGCCTGAGGCAGGCTCCAGCACTCATTGCTGTGTTATTTCTTTTCTTCTTGCTCCACAGATCTTCCTCTGGGTTTAGTGGATGGAGAAGCTAGAAACATCCTGAGCCCTCCTGTAGAACTGCCATAGCTCCTGCATTCATGAATTATCCACATGACCAGTGCAGTTTTTTCTTTGCAATACAAGTTCTCAGACTTTTTTTTCCTTTTTTTGTTATTTTAAGAAAAAGATTTTGCTTATTTTTATGTAACACTTGTTCTCACTCTGTATTAAACTATTTTATCTGCCTTGATGTTCGTTGTGTTGGAAGGATTTATCTCCCTGCATCTAGAAGAAATAGATATATGCTGTGGTTACCAGCCCTGTAGTGGAGTTACCTTTCTGTTCTTCATCCTATGCCTAGACAAGGGAGTAGCTGAAGTTGGTTCTTGATATAAACCAGCACATATTACATTGAAGAGAATGACCGATTACCCACGGCTCTTAAGAAGGGGCTGAAGTTTTACCTTGCTAATTTTAAGTATGGGATGGTCCACATGCTTCTCTCAGTGAAGTGCTAAAACTGAGTCATGTGTGAGCCAGAGGCTTAGTGGAGAAATAGGAAATTATCTGAGATGAAACTGGCAGCGTGCAGAACAGTTCCCATGGCAGTAACATTCAGCAAAGAGGTGGGAAGGAAAAGCTCTCCTATTTTTACCTTTCTGTACATTTTACAGAGCTCAGAAAATGAAACTCGGGTTATAGGGAAAACTTCTGGCCCTTGAATTAAAGCGTGACCTCCATGCAGAGGCGTTAGTGATTCTGCAGCTTATGGTTTTGGCTGTTGGATTGTGACTTGCCTGAGATTGTGCTTGTTCCCTGTGGCTCTCAGCTTTAGTCAGTATCGTTTGAAATTCTCATATGTTTATACTTGACCATACTGAGCAAATGGCTTAAAGAATGCCCTGAAGGCATTCTGGACGAACCCTTTCTCTATTTGATGCATCTGACCTTCACGAAACCTCTGCGTGATGTAAGTGGGGTTTTGTTGCTCTCTGAAAAATGCTTTTGAAATAACAGCTTATGTATTAGTTGAGCCCGTGCAGATGGGATGGGGTTTATCTTGTTGGTTCTATTAGGAGATTGTGGGGTACTTCTGCTTTTGCTATTTTCAGCAGAAACATTAAGGTTTCTTTTTAATACCACACGATTTTAAGTGTCACTTTCTGGTTTGGTGGGCACATGGTCACTTTTTGGAATTGTAAATAGCTGATAACTGCTTGGGTTTGGGTCCAGTGTTCTAAACCAGGTGCTTCTATCAACAGTTCCTGAAGAAATCCCTTTTTTCAAGTCAACCTAAAAAGTTAGTGTTCATCCTAACTCCTGTTGTGGAACGCATCCTTCTGATCTCTGCAGCAGGGAATGACATTAGGTAGGTTCCCTTTAAAAAGGATGACCACTGAAAGATGGGAGTTACAGTGTACAAGGAGGGCTTATAGCTTTGCTCTAGGCCTCAAGGCTTTTCTACATGCCCTGGATTTCGGAACCCTGGCATTCTGCCTGTGGAACTGAGACAGCACCCTCATCAGGGGTTGTTTATAACCTCCCTTTCCCTCTAATGGAAGAGAGTGAGCACTAGAGGTCCTTGGAGAAAGTCTTCTGCAATTTTGCTGCTTTGGAGATGGAAGAAAAAGCTGAAGATGGTGGAAGTGTGCCCTCCTGGTGTGTTCTCTGTGACTATACACCATTTCTTATGGCCTAGAGGTGATACTGCTGCTCTGCTTTCCTTCCTCTTTATAAATAGCAGTTGGCCCAAACCATTGACCTTAAATTCTTTGCATTAATCTCCCCTCACTGTGGCATGCGACACCTCCTAGCGAGGCCATATCAGCTGTGCTGCCCCAGATAGCTAATGAACCTCTTGCTATGGAGAAGATTGGCTTGGTAAGAATGTGATGTTGGCATGCTGGGCCATTTCAAGTTTCTCTTTTGGAATGATGGGAGCAATTGGGGGTTGTCCCTGCTGTGCTGCTTGCTACCTGTTAACTCCTTTACCCTCAGCAAGTGAAGGGCGAGTAGAGTTACTCCAGATCCTGGCTGAGCACAGATTTTCTTGCTCCTGTTCCAAAATCATGGCTGAAACAACCCAATCCCCTGAACTCTGTGCCCTTGAGAAGCGGGTGCTGCTCCTGGTTTCCATAGTAGCTGCTGGAGGAGCTGAGCAGCGCGGAGAGGCTGATCGTGACCACAAGCCTACAGGAATACGCACAAAACGCAGCGAAGTCGGCTCGGAACAATCTGCATTTTTATCAGATGACTCAAGGGCTTGGCAAGTGCACGTGGCTCCAGGTTGGTGGTTGCCAGAAGCTGTTGCAGGCTGTCATCTGCGTTAAGTGGCCTGCGATCTCATGGCCTCTGTCCAGAGTTTTGTGGACAGATGTCTACCATGGAATAAAGTTACTACCACAGAAAGCCCCGTCTCAACAGACCTGGTAAAGAAGACAAGGACTAACTGGGCATGGAGCCCTTGTTCTGATAGTTTTGTTGCCCATGCTGGTTCATCCTCAAGTAACTGATGGCAATGACTACTCTAAAGGAGCTTATCCTTTTGTCCGTGCTAATGTGGTTGTGCCTTTTTCTTTTTACCCTGCTAATTCCGTATGAGAAGAAATCTTGGCTTTCATCAAAGGTGGATTCTTAATTATTTCTAATGAAAGAACACGTTTTTCCCTCCCCTGAGACCATGCTGTGGCCTGGAGGCAGCAGGAAGCTGAGTGCTATGGCAGAGCACTAATGATGGTGTTACAGGCTTGGTGGGCAGAAGGGAGTCTGAGGTGTAGAGAGGATCTCCCCAGACCCATGGAGAGACCAGGACAGGGATTTCTGCTTCTTGAAAAGGGAGGAAAGCTCCTCAAAGCTTTCTGTAAAAAGGGGCAAAACGTGGCTTTGTCAGAGAGGCACAAAAAGAAATGAGAATGATTTAATCTTCTGTTTCAAAGATGTTTACTGCATAATGCTTGGTACTCCAGAATATGGAGGCCTTGCGGAGTGCCAGTCGTCTCAGTGATACCCCTCGGTCCGGATCCATCTCCTGGAAGAGAAGGCCATTGTTTCTTTGGCTCTTCTGTGTCACAGTGCCATAGTGTGGAGAGGCAACTGGAGAAATGCCATAAAGCCAAGGAGGGATTGCAGGGTTGGAGTTCATCTCATGCTGCCGGGTTATATCCCATGTGGCCACCTCCCTGCTGGAGCAGTGCCGGAGCAGAGCCAGCCTGCACTGACCAAACCCCTGATGATGCTTCATGGGAGAAACCAGACATGTTTGACATGACCATCCTGCTCAGGACGGGCTTATTCAGCCTCAGCAGCCAGCTGATGTGGTGTGCTTGTGTCTGTGTGGCGAGCCTCAGGCATGGGGAGGATCCCTGTGAGAGATGGTGGAGGCTGGAAAAGTGCTGCTGAATGTTCCAGGCCCTTGATCCAGCTGCTGGGAGCAGGGTGGAAAGGTGGAGAGTGGTGGCATTACTTCTCCCACCCCTTGCCAGCAATCCCTGTGGAGCTGCCTCCCTTTCCCCCATCAGCCCATGTGTCCCTGCTGCAGCAAGCCCAGAGGCTGGAGTGGCATTTTATTTATCCCTTCTTAGTTTTCATGTCCTGCCCTTGTGCACTGCTTCCAGCATTGCCTCCAAGGAAAGATAATCCTGCATGAGGCTTCGGCATGAGCGTGTCTGGTGGTGCCGAGGGGGTGTTTGTTCCTCCATAGATGTCGTGCTGAGCCCCAGGGGCTCAATGAGGATGAGCAGCCTTTGGTCAGCAGTGAGACCAGCGCTGTTCTCCTCCCTCTCACAGCAGCCAGACCCCAGGGTGTTGCAGGCATCAAGTACAGAGCATTCCTCACCGAGGGACGAGCTTGGACATGCGAGCATCATTTTCAACTCGCTCCTGCGTGGGCTGTGGATTTCTGCCCCGGCTGCATGAGGACCCTGCGGTTATGCTCAGTGAGGTTACACTGCCCATGTCCCCTGTCTCCCGCCATCCCCACCTTGTTTGTCTGCGGTCACAAAGCTCCTTCCCCGTGTCTCTGGCTCCTGCTGCAGTCAGGACTTCTCCTACGCGCCCTTATCACACGCAGGCGCACACTGTGCTGCCAGCACCCGTGTCTGAGCTCATCCTGTTCCCTGACCACGAGATAAGATGAGGTGCGGAGGTGCTGCTCCTGGGAGCGCGCAGCCATGGGTGATGCTCCGGCCTTGGGCTGGGGTCCTGCCTCATCACCACATCCGCTTCCAGCAGTGGCAGGGACAGGACCCCTCACACCCCCTTCTTTTGGAGCCGTTCCTGGGTCAGTGCTCCCTATAGTACAGGGAGTGTATAGTATATGCATATAGCATATATAGACTCCTCTGCAGTCCTGCTCCCCATCCACCAGAAGCTTCAAATGCACTGCATGTAAATGATGCTTCAAAGGTGAAATAAGCTACTGAGAGGGAAATAGGGGACAACCCCAAAGTTAGGAACCGTGGTAGGGTCAGACCTGGCTCCAGTGCTGCTCTCCCGTGTTTGGGCTTTTTGGCAGGACTGTCTCCAGTTTACGCTGAGTTACAAAGGTGTTGCTAAAGGCAGCCTTGGATATCTCGGTGCAGATTAATGAGCTGCGTTATGATTACGTGCATGGAACACATGACACAGTATTTTTATTCTATTTTTTTAATAGATGCCTCAAGGCTCTTCAGTGCATTGCTAAAAATATTTGGCTTTAACACTTGAAAACACGCGAAGGAACAGAACGAGTGTTTGCAGCTGCTGCATGTGAACAGCTTAAGGAGATGTGAGACAGAAGAAATAGGAAACAAAACCTGATTTGCATCAGCAGAGGGAAGTCCCTGCAGAACGCTCCGAGCAGGATGGCGAGGCCGGTTCCCCCAGCCGAAGGAATTGCTGCTTCTGTTTAAAACCCAGCTTAGCAAATCACAAAGCCACAAGCGGCAAAAGGTAAAGTTTGATTTGTAGCCCCTGTTCACAAATGCACTGCAAGGAAGGGTTGGCGTTGGTGGCACCTGGAGCACCAAAACGGGGCTCCAGCACAGCCCAGCTCAGCAGCCAATGTCCTTCCCGTATCCTCATCCTTCTCGGTGTCTCTGTGCACACAGTAAGTGACCGCGTGCTCTCGGCTTTGTCAGGGTGTCACCCCAAACAGCTGAGGGTTGCCTGGTGTCCTCTCCCCACCCCTCCCTCCGCAACTAGGACGTCTATATTTAACCTGCTACCAACAGAGGAGCTGGAGAGTTTCCACTCTGCCAAGGGAGCCCAGAACCTCTCCTCTCCTCTCCTCAGGCTCCATCCCTGCACATTCCCTCCCCGAACTGGCCGTGTGGCTGGCTGTGTTTTATGTGGGCACACGCCTCGGTGCGTTGTGGATGGTGGCACCAGGTCTCCCCACTGCAAAGGTTGGCTGCAACCTTGAAGGGGCACAACAGGATTGTAGCAGGCTCCAGGCAGGATGAAAGGAGCAGCAGTGAAGGGCGAACATGGGTGCGAAGTGCACTTCATTGTGGGTGCTCCACAGGAAAGCCCTGAGCATGGTGTGGGTCCTTCAGTTTGACCAGGCAGGAGGGTAACAGTGTACTGGGTGGAAGCGGATGCAGCAGACAGAGCAAGTCTTTGCCCTGCTGCTCTTTGGAGAAGCGTTGATGCTGCTGTGCAGCCTGATCAGAGAGCAGCAAAGCTACTGAAAGGACAAGAAAGAGAAACTTGTGTCTTCCTTTGGTGTGTGGGCAGGAGCCTTTGGAGGGGTTGGTCATGGCAGGAGGAGCTGGAGCACGGACCTGGAAAGTGCCAGGATTGAGCCCTGTGGTTTATCAGGGTAGTACAGGAGCTGTGCTCTCCAAAAAGAATCCCAACAGTTTCCTTTACTGGAAAGCAAATAAAACCTGAATGTGAACACTGGGGGGGGCAATGAAAGATGAAATTAATGCAGAGCGGTACTTCAAACCCATTGTATTGTGTGGCACATTTTAACCTCTCTTTTGCCCAGGTTGGAAGGGGCAGAGCTGCTCTCTGCTGCCCGAGGTCCCCATGCCTGGCTGAGGGGCTGCCTCTCTCCAGCCGTGCTATTTACAGCTCAGCATCTGACTGTGCTTTTGCTAAATAAGCATCAGGAAACCCAACTGTGGCAGCTCAGCTGCGGCTGCACCACCAGCGCGGCTCTGTCCTGGTGCAGCAGCCTGGTGATGAGAAACACAGGGTGTCTGCTGGTGGTTTTAACCAGAAACTGGGTCCCATGCAGCCTAACAGCTGAGAAGGCACTCGTGGTAAATGGGGTGTTTATTGCTGCCTTGAAACGTGCGTGCAGAGGTGGAGGAGCTGCTTGTTCCAGAGCAGCTTCCACCCAAACGACTCCAGGCAGACGCGTTTGAAAACTTCACTTTATTTCTCTGTTATAAAAGCAGGGTTTTGTTGGTTTTACATCTCTGTAAGCGTCCAGACTCGGTACATCTTGGGGTTGTTTTCACAGTATCTCTGCAAGACCAAGGACGATTCTTATTGCTGCACCAGGCGCCGGGGCTCGGGCAGCCCTCGCCTTACCCCCTGCCACTGGACCCAGCCTTGCTCACTGCTGCGCCGGCTCAACAGGTCTCTACCCCCTCAAACACTGCTTCACTCCTCTATTGACTCTCCAATGAGCTGTTGCCACGCTCATCTCAGTGCTAAGGGTAGGAAAGGAGAACCGTATGGCCCATGATGCTGTGGGGCTAAGGGGAGGGTGCAAGGGAGGGTTTTGGCTAGGGCTCACCCTGCTGCTTCCCACCCTGGACCACCACAGGATTCTGACTGGGATGGTCAGGCTATAAAGAGCTGAGCATCACTGATGGGAGAGGTGAGGCAGAGACAAGCTCATGCACATCAGTATCCCATGGTGGTGCCCCATCGCCTTACCCGCGTATCCTTTGTGCATTCCTGGTTCTGCAAAAAGCTGCCAGAGGAGAAGGAGCTTTATTTACCTCTTATTTACCACCCTACTCAGTGCAGGATGTCCTGGGTCCCCAGACACTTAAGTCCCCACTGGGACCCGGTCAATCCCCATTCTAACCACATGACCATTAACCAGCCATAGCAATAGCGATGTCTATAGCACCTGCAACTTCCAGCCACCATTCCTTCTCTATTCAATCTGTCCCAGTCAGGTTTGTAATGAAGCAGCATTGGAAAAACATCACTTTAAATCACAACGCATGAAATCTCAAAAGAGGCAGCATCACTTTTCTATGCCACGTCTGGTAATGGAGGTGGAGGGGCACGTTTCAACCTAGGCATGGGATAAAGGCATTCTTTGGGAAGGGAGAAGTCCATGCAAAGCCGATCCCAACGTGAACTTTGAATTTCACATTTACTGCTTAGCTGGGTCTGTTCAGTGCAACGGGACGCATTAGCCAGGAGGTTACTATCAAATTGCATGGATGCATCCAGTCTACCAGGTAGAGGGAAGTAGGAGGAACGAGATTTAATGCACTGGGAGACTAAGTCCGACACATAGCTAAGTGGAAAAGGACGTAGGTGTTCCCTGAATGTGGTTTTTGGTGACTGAGAAGAAATCTTTCCTTGGAATTCCTTCGTGCAGCTTATTAAGACAACTGGGTCTGATTTCTTCGACCCATGCTGACATCAGTGAGAACTGTAAGTACTCAGCACCCGGAGACAAAGTGAGTACCAGGCATAAATACCCCTTTCTGCTCATCCCAATGGGACTGCATCCAAGCAGTAGCCGAGCTGTGAGCAAGTGTTACCAGCTCTTCACCCACAGCTCACATTTTGTCCTCTTCTGCATGTATTGCCTAGGAGAAAATGCAAGTCCCAAAGGGCTGTGCCAGTAGAGCTATAGTTAGTATTTGAATCCATGTAAGAAAACGGAGTTTAATACAGAGTGACTGTGCAAGTCAAAGTCTCCCTAGCTTCATCCTATACAGTCCCAAAGCCTAGATTTAGGCAAACTTTGGCTCATGGATTTGGGTTTGACCCAGTCCACTTGTCTGCAAGCTGCTTGTAATGCTGGACTTCCTACCTCTGGGATCTGCCCGATGAAGAGAGCAGCTCTGTGACCGAGCGTCTCTGAACACCAGCGCATGGAGGAGGGTGGTCTTCCCGGGAAGTGGGGGTACAGTGGTTGCAGGGACCCAGGACCCTTGTTTGCTGGTTTGAGATTGTCATGGTGGGGGGATCTCACTTCTCGACCTGCTTTCCCCAGGCAGGTGATGTTGAACCTGGTGCCGAAGTCGATGACGCGGCTTTGGAGAAGTGGGAAGGAGAACTTCTTGCTGGTAATGCCCTGTGTGGGAGATGAAGATGGCAATAGCAGCGAATCGGTGCCTCTCCGGGGGGAGAGCCTTTAGAGCAGCGTGTGTGTGGTTGTGAGACCTGTTCAGACCAGCTCAGCAGGGCCAGGCTTGTACCTGGCACACTGAGCTCTCCTCAGTCCTTGCTCTCCAGGCAAATCGTTAATAAGAGGAAGAGATGTTTCCTAGGGGCAGGAGCTGCAGAAGGAAGGGGAAGTGCTCTGCCTCAGGCTGTGTGCTGGAGCAAGAGAGCAGATCCCCTCTTCCCGTCCTGTGCCCTCTCCTCCAGATGCCACCTCTGCTGCAGGACTTCCTCTGCCTGCAGACCATGCCCTTCCCATTCCAATGGCTCCTTCACGCCGCCTTCCTCTGCAGAAGTGCATCTGGTAACCTCTGGAGCCTCACTGAAACCTACAGGTTCCACCTCCTTCTCCAATGCACCTTCCTTACTGCAGGATCTAGACCCAAGACTCAGCGCTGCCCTGCTTGCACCTTCTCCCGCGTTACCCTTTGCTACATAGATGTTTGTGCAGTAACCAGACAGGTACGGTACCACGGTCCTGTCCGTACCCCATTCCTGATGGTTGTGTAGATCGTGAGGTCATTTGGAAGAAGATTCTCTAACCCCAGCGTGATTTGTTGTCATGGGAAGAAGAGTTTTTCATAGCTTCTGCTTCTCGTGCTCGCTTGGAATGGGTGCCTGTTATTTTCAGATGTGGCTGCTCCTGAATTATGGATATTGCTGGGTAGACTTGGTAGATAAGATCTGCCCTCGCTTACACCCATGCATCTCCAATTACTTCAGAAGGATCCTTTTTATATCCTGCTCTTCTTACAGTGCTGTCAGTTGGATTTCATGGGAAAACTGGGCAACAGCTTCACCCACCAACAGCCAGTGCACGAGCCATTGGCTCTTGCACCACAAGCTGGTGGATTGTGGGCTATAGCTGGCAAACATCTGTGTGTCTTAAAGCCAAACCCAGTTGCACATCATCCCCTCTTGATGTGTGTTAACTCCCAGGGCCACAACTCCAGCTGCGGGATTGTCCCATATAATTATGCTAACAGGAGACTGAGATCACCAAGCGTAAGCAGTGCAAGCTTCTTGCTACCTCTCCTGTGAAGCAGGGACATGGCCCAGTAGCTCCCACTCGAGAGACATCCTACAGCAGGTTTGGTATTTGCATTGCTTTGAAACTGAGATTATTTCCATGCTTTCTTGATCCAGGTTGTAAAACCAGGAAGATTCTCTTTTTATCGCGCTTCTCCCCATTTCAGGCCCTTTTCTTTCCCCATCCATCAGCCCGTGACACACTGCCAGATCCATTCCTCGCTCCGAGACTTTCTCCCAGGAATTCTGCAGAAAAAGGCCATTCTGCCTGGTGGTGGTTTTGTTGGTTTGTTGGTTTTCAAACGTAGCTTTAAGGCAAAAGTTTGGCAATGCAAAGCAAAGTCTACATAAGGCCGCATGACTTGGATTTGCAACTCAGAACCTGACGGCTTAAAAAAAATAGAACCATAATCCCTATCTCAAATAATCGACTTTTTGCTCCAGGAACTTGTTTTGTTCTCAACCCAAATGGAAAAAAGAAAAAGGAAAAACAAAAAAACCCTTTTAAAATCCCAAATAAAACGTCCTCATTGTTCGGGGCAGCCTGGACAAGCTCATGAGACCCGAGTTCAAACAGTAACTAAAGTAGGGAAGAAAAAAAACCAGCTCTAGGGGTAGACATCAGTGTTAGTTTCTTCCCTTAGGAATCCAGTGATGAGACAGACCCCGGTCAAAGGTCTCCTCTTTAGCTTTAGCACAGTGAAATCCGTCCCAATGGGAGAAGGTAGAATGGTTGCATTTGTTGAATGAAGAAAAAGTGCATTCTTGGTTTTGCTCAGATTCTACGTGTGTATTCTAATACCTAAGTGATTGTTTTGCTTCGGGTTCGTTGGTTCGTTTCTCTTTTTCTCCCTTTTGGTGCCGGGACGCCAGGTTTGTATTACCGATGTTTGGGAGGTATCACCACGAGCGGCTGCCCATCCTTTGGCCTCCACATGAGTACCTGAGCATCATTGGCATTGGGTTTGACAAGGGCACTGGGTGGTATTGGCTCATTCTTGCTAAGGACCTGGGGCTGCTCTTGAGCAGAGGGCTCCTGCAGCTTGGCACGCTGCCCCAAGGGTCTGCTGGGGTTCACCTCGATGCCCAGCCTCATGCGCCATTTGATAGTCTGCAAGGTCACCATCTCGTTGGTAGCCGTGTTGGTTGCCACCAGCCAAGTGGTGAAGCTTTGATCCCGGTGAATGCTTGTGAGTTTGGCCACGTTGCTCTCGCTGACGGGCACTGCCCACGTCACGCTCGGGTAGAAGTTGTCGTTCATGCTGATGTTGAACTTGGACTCCTTCTTTGTGGGACCCACGATGGTGCAGGTTTCTGTCGTGTTCCCATACCAGGGATAGTTCACTCCGTCTGAGTCACTGATGGCCTGGATTTTACCATCCAGGAGATCCGGAAGCTCCCAACTTGACCTGCCATAATCAACAGTAAATTATGGATAATGCATTAATTAATTAGATTAGAAACATGCCAGGCTTCAAGGACGGGGTTGTGAATGTATCCCCCCCCCTTTAGCTTTTAATGGAATTTGTGCCTTTCACAGCATCCTGCTGAAAAGGCCCCATCCCTGCCATTAACACTGCCTGCACGTTTCCAGAACTGATCATGGCAGTCTGTCCTGCTGTTAAACACCACTGAGGAACAAGCATCAAGCAGGGATAGAGTTTTCCTCACAGGGACCAATGGCAGCTTGGAGTGGTTCAAACTGTGTTGGTCTCTCTGTAAGGCTGCAAAGGGTAAGTGCTCCAGTGCTGGTGATAATCCAGTGTTGCACGTATCTCCTTGCAGGTCCTTGGCTGCTGAACACAGGAGCTGACCCCAGCACTGTATTCACCAGTGAGAGCAGGGCTCAGGGCTGAATTGTCTTCTCTCAATAGCACAGTATCTCCGGTGTCAGCAGAAGAGCAGGCAAGCTCCGAGCTGGCCCTGGGGTGAAGTGACAGAAGGCCCAGGTGATGGAAGTAAGATCAAGGACTCAACTGGACCATAAAGCTTCCCACTGCCCTGTTCTGTTCTTCCCTTTCAGTCCCTGGATAAGCCGCTGTCTCTCCCTGCTGTCTGCCTGGCGCTGCCCATGTAACCCATCCTTCTCCAGCCCTAGGAAGGACCCAGTTCAAAGGCTGCACACCAGGCTCCGGGCTGGGGATGCTATTACAGTAATCAGAGAAACTGAGGTCAGCCAGCCTGTAAAACTGCCTGAGCCGGTCGCTGTGCGCTGCGTTGCGAGCAGGCAGAAAGGTCGGGCTTTAGAGCAAGCAAGGGAGTGAGAACTGTCTCTGTCACCTTGCAGCGCACGACTGGGGTTGGTTTTCTTTATTAACTTCCAGTTTAAGTAAGATGAGATTTGCCAACAGAAGCAAACTGCTGTAAATGCCTCAGACAAAGGGTACAAGATAGACGCAAAGATACACGCAGAGCGATGGCACAGCCACAGAGCATGTGCCAGGTATTTTAAGGACATTCTTTTATAACCCAGCCTGGTAGACATGGCTCTGATGTACTTCTCCTTCTTGCTTACGGATCAGCCCTCCCAGCATCCAGAGATGCTGAAGTGGCAGAAGGGGCTGTGTGGCAGCAGCTCCCAGCCTGGCATTTGCACTTGACCCACCATGGGGCTGGGATGTGAGGCTGCATCCCAGGCCCCCAAGCCCTGTGACCCCCTACATAATGGGACATGGTTTATCTTGGGAGGGAGACCAAGGACAAGTGCTCAGGCTCAGCAGAGTGCCTGTCCAAGCCTTTATTAAGCCCAGTGCTGCAGCTTAAAATAGCCCTTTGGCTGAAGCAGAGGCTGAAGTGGGCGCAGGCAGGCAGGGGGTTCATGTGGGACCCAGCCAGCTCTAACCCAGCGCTGGGTGAGCTGCTCCTCTGCTCTGGCCAGGACTAATGTGTCAGTCTCACAAGGCTGTTCTGTTAATTAGTTAATGACCGTGAAGTGCCTCCATGTTTGGAGCCACTGGATCGTTCAGCAGTTGGCTGTAAATGCCTGGCTGGAGCTAGAAGATGCTGTGGGGGGTTTAAAGATCTCATTTCTCTTTTCATCCGAGCAGGGGGGGGTCTTAGGAAAAAATCCCCCCTGTGCCATGGCAGGCGTTGGGCAAAGGGCTGCCCTGTGCATGAGGTGGCTGGTTTGCAGGTAGGATTTGGCCTGGGGAGGTTAAGGGCAAGGCCGGATGCAGGCTGTGCAGCAGGGATGCAGGGATGCTCTGAGCAGCAGGACCAGGGTTATGCAAGCGCAACATCTCCGCGCACAGATTTAGGGGCTGCTGTCAGCTCTGGCACCGCAGCTGCAGCAATCCTCCCCTCCCGAGCCCATGGCCAGCAGGCAGAGGGAGTCCTTTTCCTGGCAGAAAATCGGTAGTGAAGGCAGCCAAAAGGAGATCCTTGAGCAGCCCTGCCAGGACCCCATCACTGCAGAGACGTTGATGCGCTTTGCTCTTTAACCAGAGTCATCCTCGCTCACCATCCCCCGTGCTCTTCAGGGAGAAGCTCTGGGGATGCGGGATGAGCGCAGCCCTCGGCGCGCGGATGAGCAGAGGTCGTGCCTGCAGCCCCCAGCTCCTCCCCACCGCACAGCCTGGCTCTGAAACACCATCTGGGGGCTCTTTCTCTCCCTTTCAGCAGATGGTTTAGGATTACTTTCCATTCAGTGGCCAGTACCCAGCCTGGCTGTCACCTGGGGATGAGATGGGATGATTTCCCAGAGGTTCACCCTGACAGGCATGGTGCTAAGGTGCAGCTGCAGCATCTCTGCGGGTATCACAGTGCCAAACTGCGGCCTGAGATGCTACAAGAGGCTGATAACCCTCCCGGGCTGCTCCAGCCTACTCGGGTCAGAGGCTGGTGGGCGAATGGCAGGAGAATCAGGTAGAGGATGCTCTGAAACTGCAAAGCAACTAAGATCTGCTTGAACCTACACGTATCAGATCCCCAGACCAGTAGAGAATCACAGACTGGATTGGATTGGACTGGAAGGGGCCTTAAAGCTCATTCAGTTCCAACCCCCTGCCATGGGCAGGGACACCTTGCACTAGAGCAGGTTGCTGCAGGACCTTGTCAGGATTTGCCCAGGGTTTAAACGAGAGCAAGGAGTGGGTCTGTGTCAGGGCGTGGGGAGGCTGCTGAAGGCAGGATGCTGCCCTCAGAGCCTGTAGAACCTCAGTGCAAAGCCGAGCGTGTTGGTGAGCAGCACGGCTGCGCTCAGGCTCAGAAGTGCATCCTGCTTAGGAAAAGGCATCGGCAGGAATGGGGAAGAAGAAACTGGGCTGTGTTTCCTCATGGAGCACCCTGCGCTTAACTGTAGCGAGTGTGGTTAACCCTGGGGTTTCAAAACCATGAGGCTCTGTGTGCACAGCTTAGTCATGAGAAGAAAAACGAGGCCTTATGATGATCCCATGACTGGAGCGAAACCAGATGGTTGCTGCTGGTTGTGGTTGGCCCTCGCCTGCTGCTACAGCAAAGCCTGCACGCTGGCCAGGTTGGTAGCCTTTGCTTGCATAGCGTGCCTGGGTTAAATAATACGCCAACAACTGGCTTTTTGGATGATTTTGGACAGAACGCTGTGGAATGATCTTTGGCTGCATCAGCATCTTTCTGTGGTGGTGTCGAGCCAAGAAAAGACCAGAAAGTGCCCAGTAAACACTTTGCTGGCAATGGCAGGGAAGAGGCATGAAAAGAAACCAACCTATCTGGTTTCGTGGATTCACCATGGCTGATCAGCTCCAAAATCAGTGGGTTCCAGCTTGTAATGCTGACAGGCTTGTTTCTGCCTCTTCTGAAACCTTCAGAGTCAGGATGGGCACCACCAGAGACTGGATGCTGACAAATCTCTATTAACAGATAGAGATTTCCTTCTTTCCTACCAGAAGGAACTTTGAGCTACTTCTGGTGGCACAACCATAGCCCTGCTGCTCACAGCCAAGCAGCTTTATGTAGGTTTTGGCCTCCTAGTCCTCATTCAGATACACTTTTTCCTATTCTGTCACATGAAATGAAGCCCTCAGCTTACCCCAAGCCCCACAGCACAACCGGAGCCGCCACTGCAGCAGCCTGTAAAGCGACAGCAAATCCAAGCAGAGCAGCCTCCAGCCCTGTGCATCCCGCAGTGATATGGGGCCATTCAGTTAACCTTTGACGACAGGCATCAGGCACTACCAGCACCAGTTCCTTAAAGCCAGCTCCTAATTAGTCACAGGCCAGACGGACTTGCATAACCTTGTGCTTTCCCACACCCTTCCCCTCCATCAGCTCCCTCGATAAGAGAAGCCGCTCTCGGATGCAGGCTGTGCTCGGCGCAGGTACCGGAGCAGTGTGTGTGGGTGCAGTGAAAAGCCGTCTCAAGTCTTTCACATCCCTGCTCCTGCCTCCCTCCCTCCCCTGCGCCTGTGCTGAAAGAAAGAGAACCTGACAGTCGGAACTGCTTGATTTTGAATTGCCCTTTCAGCGCCTGTCTCGGCTGCTTCAGCACATCGAGAGATTCAAGCCACGGTTACAGCAAAGGACAGGAAGGAAATTCAAGATGTTGTTCCCCTGTTGTCGGAGTCACGCTGCTGTGGTCCCTCTTCCCCCCCCATCCTCCAGCTGCGTGTTCCTGCTGGTGAACCGGCAGCGATGCTTGCTGCATGCTGGTTCAGGGAGTAACACCAGCAGAACGCTGGCATTAAGAGAAAGGGACACATTTCTGCTGCTTTAGCTGAGCGGGCTTAAATCAGGCTGCACAACCTATTTGCCTGTGTTAAACTGTATGCCTACAGCACAGGTAAGGGCAGCAAAGCCTTTTCCTCTAAACCCGCAGCGGGTAAATTCCCACTGTGAACTGACCTCCCTTTGCTTCCCAGGGAAAGGATAACCTTATTTTTTCCCTGTGGTGAATCTGGCTTTGATTGCGTTTTCCCTTCCCAGGACTGGGGGCTTATTCTCTTGACAAGTTGGTTTCTCGAGTTCACTGCGCCTCTGCTGCAGGGCACAGATTTAATGTCACGAGAGAGATGCCGGGTAGGTAAAGCAATGATGTAATGCTGCAAGCTGCCCCATCAGGGAGATATATCCACCTGAAACTTCTCCAGATTCTGGGCTGATCATATTCAAACTCCGATTTATTTCTCTCTCTGTTTTGCATAGCTCCATCTGCACCGCTTCTCGCACATCTCCATGGAGATGAAGAAACGAGGCTGGATAATGATGTTCTGGCATCACCCAGCCACTAATATGGGTCCCACCAAGTGCTGCTCAACAGGGAACCGGCACCCATGGGGAGATCCCAGTGGGGACCCCATCCAGCTGCTCCCACCCAGGCCTGATCCTGATGCTTCCCACTGTGCAGCAGCATCCTTCCCTAAGGAACAGGGTAAAAACCCTGCTCGGGGCAGCAGCAACAGCAGCCAGGAATTTGCCCCAGTTCTGCAGGGAAGTGGGGTCAGAGAGCACATCCACATCCTCATGCAGGAGGTTTTCACATTCCCAGCAGCACCTAACACCAGCGTTTATGTGTCATCTGAGATTTAATTGTTTTCCTTCATACCTAAAACCACTGCGTTCAGCCCCAAATGGCCAGCGCCACTTTAAACGTGTCTGAATTATCCCCTCTGTAACTAACATCCCTATATAGGCACCACTCCATCTGCTCCAGTATTTCTCAGCTGTTTCTGTCCTCAACATAATGGCCAGCTTCTACACAGCTAACAACTTTGGAGCACGGAAGTGACAAATTAACCCAAAGCCTGCTGTAAGCACTGATGCTGCAGCTGACCAAGTGCTTTTTGATGATTTGGTGTTTTCTGTTTGCTTGTCACCACAGTCATTAAAGATATGTGTGTTGCAGCAGCCTCTCTCCATCATGGAAAGTTGGGACAAATACTCTGCCGGCATAAATCAATGCAGCTCTGTGGAGGGCAGTGGGATTACGTTGAGTTACAGCAGCTACAGGCTTTGCCCATCTTTCAGATAGGTTTGTGTCCTGTCCCTCTCCCTGTAAAGGTCTTCCAAGAGCATGTGTCAATGGCACTGAAAGAAGCCTTTCCTCCCAAACACCTTTATTTATAGCTTTCAGATGGTGACAGGTCTATAGAAAGAGAGTGGAGGAGCAGGCCAATTCCTGCTTCTTTGGGTAGCTCCTTTTTCTGTATCAGTTAAACGTCAAGGAACCTCCTAGGGAAAAAGCTTTGTTTCCATGATTTCCTAGCTAATAACTCCCTGACATAGCTGCGGTGTTTAATTCTGACTCCCTGTTTGCAGCACTCAGCCTGGAGATACAACTTTTCCTTGGTCTCAAAGCATTCCAGTAAGGGAAGACTGTACCAAACCCCCATTTCAAACACAGGCAAACTCAGGTGCAGGGAAATAGAAGGACACAGCAGCGCTGGCAGAGCAGCTCTCTGCCCAATCCTCCTTGTTTCAGTGGATGTGAGCTGTATTGATATACAGTGGACTTCTCTGTTTTCCTTTGCAGCTGGTCGCTGAAGACAGGATTTCTAAATGAGCCTGAGAATTACACATGCAAATCCCAAAGGCCTGGAATTGGGAACATCTGAGCAACAAATTGTCCTTGCTAAAGATGGTGTTGGAGCCAAAAAGCCTACAGATTTCGGGCCTGCTGTAAGTACTTTTAAAACCAAGATAAGCTGGTCTGCTGCCTCGCTGAGCCTCACTGGTGGGGTTTGCCAGGTGCCAGTTTGCTTCTCAAGGCACTTTATGCTTGAGCAGAGAGGGGACATGGGGATAAAAGGGGGGACATGCACTGTCACGGCTGCTCCTCACATGCTTTTTGCTCTGGTCCACATCTTACGACACGTATGTACTTTATGTCTGGGATGCTGAACTCATGTCCTTATCTGAGCTTACAGGCAGGAGGGAGGGAAGAAGGGCTGGGATGTGCGTGCAGATGTTCAGGTTGATGGCAGGGAGGCACTGCATTAAGTCAGTCTATCCTGCTCTGCAGCCCTACCCCGTGTTCCCTCAGCTCTCCTCATTGACCATCTTCTGAGCCACACAGAATGACCCTTGAGGGGCTAAGCCAGCATCCCCCTAACACCGGCCACTTGGATGAGTGTTAGGATTAAGATGTTCCTTAGGATCTGACCTTCCCATCCTTCCCTTGCCCCTGAGATCGGGCAGCATCAGTGCCTTGAGCCCCCAAAACCATTTGCCAGCCCCGGGCTCTGCGGTCAGGCTCATCCCCGTGGCTGGACAGACAGATCTCTGCTGCACCCAGTGCTGCCAGCACCGTGCGCTGCAGAACTGCTGGGCTGTGCAGGCATCTGGACATCAGGTGCTGTTGCTGCTGTAACTATGAGCCAAATCCTGCACCAGCGTTTGGTGATCAAACTGACGGAGGGCTGGGGAGGAGATGACTTTTCTCAGCAGGGAGGTGACATTCTCATTTGGCTCGTTCCTGTCTTTTACTGTCTGACCAGTAACAGGGTGGTTTTCCTGTGCCAAACCGCCCCTCACTTCCCCCTATCTTACATACGTATCTATCCTTCCCCTCTTACATTACCCAAAAAGAGTGTAATGTGAGTTTTTCACTCTGCAAAGGGTTTAACTCTCAGTGGGTTAAATCTATCTTGTTCTGACCCCGTAGGCTGCCTGCTGCCATAGGCAAAGCAAGCAGGATCCATCCCCTGATATTAAATGTGTTCCCAAAGCTCCTGGGCCACCGAGCCCCCAGTGGTGGCCCACTGCAGTAGCAGTAGTGCCCACTGGGGCGAGCCATGTGCCACAAGTGTCAGCCCTTGGGTTTCCCTGGGGCTTCTCAAGGAGCAGATTTACCCTGGGAGGGATGGGGAGGGATGCAGATGAGAGGAGCTGGCAGTCAGGGGGACCTCTCGTGTAAAACATGCATCAGAATGCTCGGCCTGTGGTACCAGAGCTTCCAGGATCTCCAGTGCTGCTCAAAAGCTGTTGGGAAATGCAGGATTGCTTTTGGGTTTCTATCAGAACAAGTGGGTTTCGGTTACGGCTTGGGCACATTTCCATTAGATGGGAAGCACACCCACTCCTTTTAAAGGGCAGGGACAAGCTCTCCTGTATGTTAAACACAGGAGAAAGTCCTGTTAAGTTTCAGAAGAGCTGGGGTTTAAAATCAAACCAACTGCATGAGAATTTTCAGCTGAATCCAGTATTTTCCACCCAGGCCCTGGTCCTTCCCACAAGACAAACGCACCCGCATGTGCTTGTAGAAATACTTACATTCCCTGCTCCCCGTAGTGATTGTAAAATTCCATGTGGCTGCAAGCCTGGATCCAGCCCACGATCCAGGTCTCCTTCTTGGGAATAGGGGGCACCAACACTTGTGCAGAGGCTCGGAAGTGAGGGGTCCGGTAGCGCAGGACCACGCTGGAGGACTCGTCGATGCTGGTGGGAATGGGATCGATGGAGGCTTTGACTTCAATCACTGAAATACTTTCCCGGAAAACTTTGGATTTGCAGCTAATACTCTGAATACAGCCCATGGCATACCCCGAGTACAGTCCGACGCAGCTCCTAGGGTACTCCAGCAATCCTGGGGAATATTAGGCATTGAAATTATCGGGTGCTAGATCAATTACAGATCTTCTTGGTTTGCAATCTCAAAGCTGATATCCATAGGATAGAAAATTCATCACGTAAAGCCTTAATCTGGGTATCTGTCTGACAAGTACTGCTCCTATTTTTGAGGCTAGCTGCACTTCAGAAGCAAAAAGGGCCTTTAAAACTGTTTCCCCCTTTTAATGACCCATTAAATATATCACTCAAACAGTCTTTGGGTTAGAAAAAAAAGGGCTCTTGAGTTCAATAAATAACGGTGGTGTTCTTAGCTGATATATTTAGTCCTTCCTTTCCTCAGATGCGGTCTGTCATTCACCGTCAAACATAGAGCTAGCCGGTATTTCCCTTTATTCTTTGGATGAAAAGCAGAATGTTGATAGACACATCTATATAAATAATGAAATAGTTTTGAGCCCCGGCTTGTCACAACCGGTGTGGATTTCCACTTCCTGACTCGCAGTTGTTCATAACTTCCTTTCGCACAAAAATCACAATAATAAACCCGAAAGAAACGACGGGTGGAAAATGCACGAAGTAGCCAAAGCTCCGGTGGCTGCCGGCTCCTCCGCCGGCGACGCTTTGGGGATTCTTCTTCTTACTAATTATTATGCTCTTCCCTCAGAAATAGCCGGAGCCGCACGGACTGAGCGGGGGTCCCGCTCCCGCAGCGGGGCCGCGCTCAGCACCGCCGAATCACCGCCCGTGACATCCCGCCGCCACGCACCGGCCCGGGGACCGCCGGCCCCGCGGCTCCCCTTCCTCCTCCTCCTCCTCGGCGAGCGTGTCTCCGCAGGGGCGTCCGACCTTCCTCCTCCTCCTCCTCCCGCTGCTGCTGCGGGGCGAGCGGGCTGCGGCTCAGCCTGCGGGGCTCATGGGCTGCCCCGCACACACGCGTGGGCCCCGCGGGGCGGTCACAGCATCCCGCGGCGGCGGGAGCAGCGCCGAGCCCCGGCCGCCGCGCTCCGC
>WYDI02026347.1:0-26161 GCA_009867235.2 Psittacus erithacus | reverse complement strand
GGACACCTTCCACTAGAGCAGCTTGCTCCAAGCCCCTGTGTCCAACCTGTCCTTGAACACTGCCAGGGATGGGGCAGCCACAGCTTCTTTGGGCACCCTGTGCCAGCGCCTCAGCACTCTCATAGGGAAGAGCTTCTGCCTAAGAGCTCATCTCAGTCTCCCCTCTGGCAGGTAAAAGCCATTCCCCTTGGCCTGTCCCTACAGGCCCTTGTCCAAAGCCCGTCTCCAGCTTTGTTGCAGGCCCCTTTAGAGACTGGTGTTAGTTCTTCCCACCCCGTGCTCTCAACAGGCTCGATGAGCTCACGCTGTGCCTGGCATTCTCAGCACTGTGTACCTGCTGTCTGCCCTCCGGTGGGAAGGAGAGACCGGAGCTACGGGGTGATCCTGACACGCGGATGCCACGGGATGAGGGGAGGCAGATTTGCTCCTTTCCCCCCCCAGCGGGTGGCAAACACCCCATCTATTGTTTTTCCTGTGCATTTCTCAAAGGTTTGGCCAAGTATTTACTTCAGACTTCCCCCTCTCTGTGAAGTACACAATTACTGTCACTAGCCCCGCAGCAGCTACAAGACCCAAGAACACACTCAGGTTACGAGCACTTACCATCACGTAGAACAAGCCAGAATGAAATGAGCATCTCCAAGTGAAATATCCAGTTGCTTCAGCAGCCTCCAGAAGGTGTTGAAATCCTTTGACATTTCCAAGACTCTTTCACACTTTTCAAACAAGCTTGTCTCACTTTCTCAGAGCATTATGTATCTGGTGGAACTGCGGCTTTCACTGAAGCTTCAGCCAGGTTTTGCTTCAACTTGGCTGTCTCCGGTGTTCTGGTCAATGAAGGAATCGCATTATCTCATTCTAATTAAATCGGCTTTTTAACTTCAGGTGGAGTTTTCTCTGGGTTTTGGTCGTGCCCGTCTCCATCATGCCGCTGGGAGTGATGAGTGTGGCTGCATTGAGCCCTGCGCTGAACCACTCCTGTGCCAAAAAGCATGGTGCTCGCTGATGGAACGGTTGGGAAGGCGAGGCCAAGCTGCAATGAGTATGAATTAGGAGTGTCTGGTGATGCTGTGTTGTGTTCCCTTCTGCTCCTCATTTGATGAACCTGCCCATGTCTCATTGCAGCATGGCCATGCTCCATTCCTGCTACTATTACCCCCAGCACTGTGCCTCCGTGTCCTTCCAGCATGTGTCCCTGGTTCACGGAAAGGCAAGGTCTGCTCTTCACCATCTGATCAGTAACACATCCAAGCAGCCCACTGGAGGCTACGTTGTGCTGTGCTGATGGGCCTGGCTGGATCTGCTGCCTGCACCATACACGCTGCAGAATATTACATTTCACATTGGCCGAGCTCTCTTTTTCACCCCCAGAACAATCCCACCCAGGAACAGTGTGGGCTTGCTTGCAGCACGTTTGCTCGCAAGCACTTTGGCTGCAAGCTCTACTTCTTGGCCAGGCACTGCTGGAGGCTGGGATGCATCAACGCTGTCAGTGAATCACAGAGAGAGGGGATGCTGCTGTCCCTCCCATCCCACCCCATCTCCAGCCAACCATGTGGTGAGCACCCCGGGGCTGCAGCACAGGACACTGCAGGGTGACAGGGAGACAGGAGCACAGCGAGGCTGAGAGAGCTGGAAGCATGGAGCACACCAGATTTGTCCATGCGGATTTATCCGTCCGGGCATTCTCCCAGGTGATCCGCGTGGATCGGGTGTCAGGCCTGGAATAGCCCTGCCGGAGCAGGAAGCCTGTCTACAAGCTTAGCAGGGTTATTTATAAACCCCGGGTTTTGTGGCTGTGTTGTAAGCGCAGCAGGACGGCGCTCATCATGGTCCCAGTGCAGGGACTGGGGAGATTTCCCTCCTGCGCTTGATTTCTCCAGCTGGATCCGATGCTGACAGCCCACCCGGCTGCAGGAGAGACCAAATCGCTTTCCTTTCCACTTCCCTTTTGACAGGGGTTTGCTGGTGCTGTGTCCATCCCATTCGACCCTTCCTCCTCCATCCCCTTCCCGCTGGGCTGTGATGCTGGACTCTCGCAGGCAGGCTGGGGCAGCTCTGTGTGTAAGGCAGGGAAATTCCCTTATATCGGCATCAGCAGAAGAGACAGGCACCAGTTTAAATTAACTCCCCGGGCTTTCAAGGTATTTTTACCCTGTGACAGCTCCTGAGGAACATGCTCAGTAATAGCTCAGCATTCTGGGCACCGCGCTGGATGGAGGGAGGGATGATTCTCCCTCTTTCTGCCAGCTTTCTGTGCCTGTGATGTTTGCAAAGAACCCCACACAGCAGCAGCCCTGCATGGAGCTGGAGAAACAGGGCACCCATCCAGCGGGGAGGTGATGGCTGGAGCCAAGCTAAAGCAGTGATGATGGCTATCTCCTCGGCTCATGGCAGGTGGGCTATTTATCACATGCCTTGGAGCCGGGCAGCAGGATAAGGGCAGGCAGATAGGGACAGGGTGCTGAGTGCCCTGATAGCGTGAGAATGCTGCTGAGCAGACAGTGACCAGATAGGAGCTGGTGGGTGTCAGGGATGTGACAGTGCCAAGTGGTACCCGAGCTGAAGGGGGTTGTGGCTTATGGGCTGCCTGAGGAGGGGGTGAGCTCTTCCTCCAGCTGAAATCATCATCACAGATGAGGGGTAACTTCCTAGAGGGTGTGATTCAGGGATGAATTGATGGGATTTTCCCTTGAGAAAGGGAACTATGAGCAAACCCAGGAGCTCCTCAGGACCTCTGGCACTTGTTTGGCCAAGCATTGCGCTCGCCTCTGGTCAGCCTGTCAGGGAGATGGGCAAGGGCTGGATGCGTAATTCTTATAGAGAGTCTTAAGAGCTATGGATTAAAAGTGCAAAGAAAGTGGAAACTTTTTCTTACTATCGTGGAAAGCCAAGAGCCACCCCTCATTTAGCACCTCATCTCTCCGCTGTATTTTGGACAAGACTGTTAAAGATACCTGGGTGCCTGATTCCCCGCGTTACCTGTACAAATACTGACTGGATGTTTGTGTAGGCAAACATCATTGCCATCGAGAGATGTGCCTGCTCAGCTCCTCAGTGCAATACTCATCTTCTCCACTTCTCTGCCCACGGGGGATTTCCAGCCTATGTGCATAGGAATAATCGTGTTTCTCGAGCGTGTGGGTTGTGTGGAGCCGTGACAGCTCCTTGCCCAGGGAAGGTAACCTGCCTGTCACCCGCTTTCAGCATGGGATGTGGATGCTGGATGACACGGCAGAAGCGTGCGGTATTGAGGCCACGCTCGGCGCTGGAGGCAGGAGGATGGGAATTCATTTGCAGCGCCGTGTGTCTTTTAATCAGGAGGCAGGTGGTGCTTCTCCTTGGTCCAGGAACGGGGTGAGTGATGGGAGATGCTGCAGGGGTGCACCCTGAGCAGGGAGGGAGGACGGGGCTAGGGATGCTCTCATACAGGGAGAGGAAGGTGGTGTTTAGGGTGCCCTTGCAGAGGGGAGATGTTTCAGAACAGATAAATCAAGAGGACACCCGGGTAGAGCTCCATGTGGGGAAGCCCCTAATCAACACCCACCTTTGGAGCTTGCAAAGCCAGGCTGCACAGCCCATGACAGAAGCAGTGCTAACTACCATGGGGAGGGGGGATGCTGTGATCTCCTCTAGCTCCTTCTCTCTGACATAGAAATGTGAATTGCCATGCCTGAAAGAACTACATTTCCCAGTTTCCCTTGCAGCCCAGGGGAATAAGCAATTGGCAGATTTAAATAGACCAGGCCAGAAGCAATCAACCTTTGGCACAATGCTTTTCCCTCCTCTTCTTCCAATCTATTGGCTGGTTAACCTTTTTCCCTGGCACTGGAGTGGCTGCCAAGCCTGGCATTAATTCTCCTTCCAAGCTTGCTAGGCCCGTGAAGTAAACAGCCATGTGCATTCCTTACTCTATATTTAACAGCTGCAGTCTGTGCTGGGGGCAACTGCAACAGAGGGGAACCTTTGCAGCTTCCCAAATTCACAGCTTGTGAGGGTGGGAGTGGGGGAAGCTTCCTGCAGGGAGAAGAGGAATTTCTCTCCTTCCCGGTGTTTGCAGAGCAGGTCGCGTTAAAGAGAGACTGCAATGCCAGCATCCCAGCCGCGGTCCAGGGCAAGAGACAGGAACAATGTCCTCAACAGGGCTGAGTTCCTCTCCCTGAATCAGCCCTTGAAGGGGAACCAGGAGAACAGGAGCTCCGGCAGAAAGCAGAGCGGCCAGGCCGGAGGAGCTGGTACCCAGAGCAGCAACCCCAAGGAGCGGAGGCAGTCGCAGCAGCTGCCCGAAGAGGACTGCATGCAGCTCAACCCCTCCTTCAAGGGAATCGCCTTCAACTCCCTGCTGGCCATCGATATCTGCATCTCCAAGAGGCTGGGGGTGTGCGCCAACACGGCCTCCTCCTGGGGTAGTGCGCGCTCCATGATCAACCTCCTGGGGATAACGGGACACGGCATCCCCTGGATCGCGGGGACGCTCATCTGCCTGGTGAAGAGCAGCACGCTGGCAGGCCAAGAGGTCCTCATGAACCTGCTGCTAGGTGAGTGGCAAACCTCCCTCCCCACAGGGAAAGCCCATCCCTGGTCACAAGGGACAGCGGCAATGGGACTCCTCCTCTGCCTGCTCCCAGCCACCAGTGTGGTTGGGAAGCAGGGAGTGACCTTTAGGGTGAATGCTGCACGTATTGGCTGTCTTGGTCATGGGTACTATGGGTGATGGGTGTAGGAAAGAGTTGTCTAAGAGGGATGGAGGAATCCTGGTAGCTGGTGGCACCCATGGAGTAGAGGCAGGTCCTCGGTCCTGCATGGAACGCACTTGTCCAGTCAGATCAAGGAAGTGCCTGTGATGTGCAGGTGTATACCACCAGCCATGTCTTTATTTAATCTAGGGTCATCTGCACTGGTGGCTGGATAGGTGGGAAAACAGAAAGACTTGAGTCTTTGATATGTGGATCAATTCCTGAAGATATCCTTGAGAAAAGGATACTCCCAGACCATGGTTCATGTCTCATCCACCATGTGATGGAGTCCTGTCTCTCTTCTTGCTGCAGTTTGTTCTTGCCTCTACCTTCCCTTGAGGACCTTTCTTGCTGCTGACCCATTTCCATGAGCTAATTTGACCCAGAGGCTGTGCAGATGGGCTGGGATCTCTCTGCCTTTCCTGCTAGTCCTTCTTTGCGTGGTGGTCGGTGTCCTTGTCTCTGGAAGTTGGGATGTGTTTAAGGAGTTGCCTTCTCAGTTGAGCAGGGCCCATTCCACCCATGTGGACCAATGTCCCACCCGTGACCGTGCTGAGCTCTAGGCATGACTTCCCTTGCATCCTGGCCCCAAACCACCCAGGCCATGTCTATCTGAGGACCTCGCTCTTCTTGCTCTTCTGCCTTTGGCATGGTGCTCAGTAATCATGTTTTCCCTTGTGACTAACTGCTATCTCATCTGGCTGGGATCCACCTGAGTGTTTCACCCTCTCCCAAAACCAGTGATTGGATCTCCCACATTTGGTTCGTAAGAGAAATTAAAAACCATTGGACTTAGGCCTTTGCTTCTCAGGGATCCTTTTGAGCAGACATAGGGACATTGTATTTCAGGAGCACCTCAGGTAAGGGACGATTGCGACACAGTATGGGCTCTGCAGTGTGGCCCCAAGCTTTTCTTTCTCACAAGTTCATCTTTAGGAGAGGGTGAAGATTGCACTGAACTGGCTTGCAGGGCACAGTGGTGGCTGCTTTTTCTCCCCTCTTGCCTTTGAAAGAGACCGTCCTTGTGCTGTGACACCTAGTGAAGGGAGGCCATCGCAGGGAAGAAGCCAGAATAGCATCAGCGTGATGCAGAGCCCGCTGATGTCAGCAGTTCTTCCAGGGGCTCCTCGGTGTGCTGGGTCAGCCTCTCGCTGAGAGAAGCTCCATTTAAAAGGGCACAAGGATGAAATAGGAGGTGACGAACCTCAATCGGCACAGCGTCCAGATGTCTCTTGACCTGAGAGCCTTTGATGGTTTTGGAGCCTGAAAACTGACCTCTTTGGCTTCAAAGTATTTGAGGTCCTTATGAAGCGCTAATGCCACCTTTGGCTTAAAAACAAGGGCAGTTTTCTCACCCTTCTGTTGCCATGTGAGGAGGCCAAATGCGAAGCCACCTCTGAGGCACATAGAAATTTGAGTATCAGGTGGTCATTGGGAGAGCTCAGCCCTGCACCGCTGCTTGGGTCTCAAATGTGGGGCCTCGACAGCACCATTGAGAGCTCCAAAGAGCATCCTCCAAATTGCTCCTTTTTCCCCTCCAAGTGGACGACACTGGCTGGTGGGACTGAGCAAAGCACCCTGAGCCTCTGTTGTCAGAGCTTCCTCTGCAGGACTCATGTCACCCCACAGAGCTCATCTCTGTGTGGCCTTGGTTTGATATTCCAGATTGCAGTCAGAAAGTGGGGTCTTGTGTAGGTAGGAAGGGCATGACACAACTGCTGCATCTGGCATCCTTGGTCCCTCCTGCTGCTGTTTTCCTATGGTCCAAATCCACCAGGATGTGCTGGAAAGTCCTCCTGGGTAGGGACAACTCAAAGGGAAGGGAACCTCCTGGTGCTTCCCTGGTCTCTGGGGAAGAGGGAAGCAGGGAAGTCGGGGCTCTCTGTGGTAGCCCTTCCTCACCTCCCCTGTCTGTCCTCCCTTCCCCCTGCTTGCTGAAGGTTTGATACATCAAGCAGAATTTCTGATGCAGCCTCTGGGCAGGGAGCCAGCCCATCACAGAGCACTTGTTTAGGATGTGCAATCAGGCTTTCAAGGCGAGGAGACAGGAGACTGCTGGAATGGGACCGGGAACCTGGCAGAAGCATCACTGCAGATGGAGAGGGGGCACTTGCGCCTGAGGAGCTCTTGCCAACACATGTGGGAGCATTTTGGGTGAGGGTGTCTGACGCCGGGATGCTCCATGCATCCCAACTGCAGATGTTGATCTGCAACCCCAAAGCAATGCTTTCCCTCTGCGTTTGTCATCTGTGATGGAATCTATCGATTCTCATTGTAATCTCGGCCAGCGAACGCCAAACAGCCAGAGGAGCACGTCCACGAGTTGTTGCTGAAAAGATGGAAGGAATCAGATATCTGTGCCCACTGTACAACGTCCCTCTGCCAGAATGTGCTTTCAGGAAGGCTCTATCAGCATTGCCAGCCCTGGCTGTTGAAGAGTCAAGAAGAAAGTCTGCACCCCTCAGCCAAGCTGAGGACATCAGGAAACCCCCACTTCTAGAGTTCCTTTTATTTGAATGAATGATTCAAACTGGAACTTTCAGCACCTTTCAGCTCTTCTCTGCAATCACAAGGTTTTCCTGAAAGCTGAGGTGCTCAGAAAATCATTTGAACCTTGCAACTGGTGCAAAGCTTGCACTAAAATTCCCAGATCTGCTTCAGAACCAGAGAGAAACTCCGTTAACCCCTGGGGGAAGCAATGCCTCAGTTTCTGGTTCTGATCCGTCTGGTGAGGATGTGGATCCAAATTTAGTGATTCATTGACTGTAAAGCCAGTAAAGAACATTCGGATCATCGATCTAACCCATGGCAAAATACAGGCTGGAGCACATCCCTTAATTTATTCCTGTTCAATTTGTTATGGGGAAAAAACCCGAACACTCAATCTGATGCACAAGTGAGGGTGAACTTGTCAGAACCATTTCTGTATTACTGCAGTGGTAGGGATGCTCACAAGCGCCTTCTTTTCAGTTTGACTCTTCCCTTCACTGCATCTGCATACCCTTTCCTCTCCAGCTGAATAGCTCTTTTAGCCAACATCTCTTCTGCCTTTCAATATTTTGGATAGCGCTCAAGTCGTTTCTTCACCTCCTATTTATTAAGCTGAACAGATTGATCTCGTTAGAATGATGATCTTTCCAGGTCCAGGCACTTTCTTGCTCTGATGGAATATGGTCATCTGTTCAAAGTGGTCATTCCAGTGAAGTCCACCTATTGTGTTTGGAGCCAAATAACCACCTCATTTAGTTATCTGCACTTCAGCCTTGTGTGTTTGCTGGCAGAAGGTATCTGCTTAGTTAACTCTTGCATATAAAATACATGTTCATGCTCAGTTTGAAATACCAGTCAGTAACTGGTTCTGCTTTGCTCACAGGTTTCTGAAATAGGCATTTAGTTTAGGAGAAAAGAAAGCTCTGGTCTCCCCTTTGCCTGTTGTCTCAGTGACACAGGTCCTGGTCCTCCATCATCACCAGCTGGCTTTGCATCCCTCTTCTAAGGGCGGGTTGGCTCTTTGGTGCTGTCACTAAGCATTTATTGCCATCAAGTAAAGCAGTGCTGTAGGGTATGGACATAGCACTGTGAGCACATGACACAGGAGGGGGAAAGAAGGGGAGCCCAGGGTCACTTCTCTCCTGAAGGTCAGTGAAGAGGCAGTTCTTGCTCTCTTCAGCCTTCTCCCTGAATACTGGCCTAGCTTCAGTCTGCCTGGGAACCAAGCCATGATATTCTGAGGCATATTCCCCTGCAGACTTTATCCTAAGCCATATATGTGTTCATGTTTAAATATATATATATTTATAAATACATATATATGTCCAGGACTCTGCAGTCCCACCCCAGCAGCTTCCAAGCAAGACCAGATTGGCAGGAAAGGAAGGAAAGACAGCAAGAAATGCCTTCTCCAGGCCCCTTGAGCCCTGCTGACCCTGCTCTAATGATACAGAGGTGCTTCAGGTATTGTCACTGGAGGCCATGTGGCGAAAACACAGATAGTAAAGCCCGTTGCTGCTAAAGGTCACTGAGCAGATTAAGTGCCCAGGCAGCACAGACAAGCTCATCCTGTGGAGCCTCAGGGCTCAGCAGCCCAGACTCAGCCAAGAGGCTGGGGACTTGCACGGTAGATGGATCAGTCTGTACACAGCACAGCTCGCTAAGCCAGGAGCCCCAGAGGTGGTTTGGGGCCAGATGTGTCTGTTTGCTCCCTTTAATTTTCCCACCGTGAGGCTCAGGATTTCCTGAGCTAGGCAGGGCAGACGATGCTTCGGCAGGGAAGGGGAGCCAGTGTCCTGTGTGAACCATCCCTCCTTGTAAAACCCGGCCCAAGGAGGAGGTCCAGCCCCTGTTCAGTGTCCACTGAGACCTCAGCAAGTTTGCAGCACATCTGCCCAGCTTAAATGTCAGGTAACCCAGTATGACTGGACCATGGCCAGGCAGAGGGAAGGACACAGATACTCACTGTTTGCATCCAGCACCTAGACACAGGTCCAGCCTGGCATTAAGTATTCCTCTTCATCACATCAGGCTACTAACCTGCCTCTAGTTGTCCTGGCCAGATACAGCAGTTAAAGACCCTGGTCCTTTGGTGGTTCCATCCTCACCCTTCATCCTCTCTGGGCTGATGAGCTCAGGCATCTCTGAACAGCAAGTGATGCTCAGCTCTCCCGGCTTCCCTTCCCCCCTTCCCTCTCCTTCCCTGCCTGCTTCCTCTATAGCAAATATGTACTGTTCACTGCAGGGCAGGCTTGTGAGTCTGCAGTGTCCCTTCAGATGAAGGACAGTCAGTGACAGGCTGGGACCCATCTGTCTGTGGCTGGAGCAAACATGAGGCTATTCCCAGGGACATGCATAGGGTCTTTATTAGTCCCATGATCTGATCAGCCCCTGGGTACCAGGCAGCATCAAGGGGCTCAGCTTCTGGCTGGCTGCTTGGTGCTGAGGATGCTGCAAGCCCTGCAGCCATCAGCGTGCAGCCCTTGGGGAAGCTGCAGCAAGCTGAAATCCAACCCTCTCACACAGAGTGAGCAGGCAAAATGTTCCACAGCCTGAATGCAGAGTGAGAGAGAAAGAAGTGTGAGGGTTGTTGAATGGGAAGAGGGAATCAACATGGGAAATGAGTCATCCTTATGTCTGTCACTCTGGGAACGGCTTCCCATTGCCCCTGCCTGGAGCAAAAAGGGGACTGTAGCTGTTTCACTCAGGCAGAGCCAGCCCTGCTGGAGAAGCTGAGCCAGGCTCTGGCCCAAAGGGAGATCCCGGGAAATGGGTGAGTGCGTTTGCTTCTAATGCGACCTGACGGGAGCAGTGGCTGGGAAGAGGAAGGTGGAGGAGTGCTGGGCAGCGAGGTGAGTCTCTGGGAGGAGCAAGGGCAGGGAAAGCCCATGGGGTATCCTGCTATGGGACAGGGGCAGGATGGGAGGGGGGAATCAGACGAACTCTCTCTTTTCTTTTCCTTTGGAGGCAATCTCCATGTTTTCACCTGGAGCACAGTTCTGGTCTCACTTTCCATTTCCAACTAGACAGGGATGCTGTAGACATACCTGACCTGCATCTAACACACTGAGGTGTGATGGTTGGAGACCCACTGAGTACCACAGCATCAGCCCAAATTGGGGTTTAGGCCAATTTGCCTTGCTGAAGGCATCAGGGTGTGCATACAAGCCTAAGCAGCACTGAGGCCAAGGGAGAAGTCCAGCTTCTATGGGCTGCAGCATGCTGGTGGTCACCAACCCAAGGCATTTTCCTTCCTCCACCAGTGCTTGTGCGTCGCAGCGTGTGGTTCTGGGATGTGCTGATGTTTCCTGCACTGTTGCCACAGCATTCAGGGACATTTGAAGCTGTCAGAACCCCTCTGTGATGCAGCTGAGCCATCCTGGGGGGTGCTCAGCTCATGTTCCTCGCCAGCACACGTCCTTTTCACTGCACTCACCATCTCATCCCCAAGCTGTGCAGGCCCCCCTCAGTCAATGATGCTGAGATGCAAATTACCCAGCTCCCAAGGGCACAGTATTCCCAAGGGGGAAACTCCAGGCAGCCTGTGTTTGCACTCAGGGCTGTTTCCAATCATCTGGGATATAGCAACTCTATTTTTAGTTGTTGGTTGGGTTTTTTCATTCTTAATTGTACCATGCAGCTTTCCACCATTATTCTTCACCTCGCTGTGGCCACTTTTCCCATGCTGCTGCTTGTTCAGCCAAAAAATAACCTCCCACCAAAATGCTACAGCATCTGATTCATTGGCTTCTCAGTGTGTCCTGCCATCTGTGCCTTTTCTCAGCTCTTACACCCAATAGTGCCACATTTGGGGAAGAAAATGGAGTAGAGGAGTTCACTTCCAGAGGAGTGGATCTCTTCCAGCTCCCACCAGCTCCACCAGAGAGGGGCTGGAGATGCTTTTGAAACCTGCATCTTGTGTTAATATCAACTAGTCAAGGCTGAAACAGCTCATTTTCCAGGTCAGGGAGCCTAATGCCTGTGGGAGATTTGGGAAGTCCAGAAACAGAAACTTCCCAAGAAGGAGGCAGTGTTCATTATTATGAATTCATTATTATAATAATAATGAATGAATTCATTATTATTAATTCATTATTATGAATTTATTATTATGAATTCATTATAATAATAATAATGAATTCATTATTATGGATTCTAATTGTGCAGCAAAAAACTCCTGTTTTCTGGGAATGGTGGCATTTGTCCAGGGTTCACCCCTGAGTGGCTGATCTGGGAATATAGCACCTTCAAAGCCAGCTGTAGTAGGGAGCATGTGCCATCTCAGTGGTGTTGGTGTAGCACAGAGGAAGCTGGTCTGGAGCAGGCTACAGGTTCTGAAGCGCAGGCAATGAGTTATCACCAAGTTGTCTCTGCTCTAAAACAGTGCTGGGGCTGGGCAGATGGGGTGTTCAAGGGCCTTGGTTGCTCCCGAGCTCACAGGATGGGTTTGCTCTTTGTTCCTGGGCATTTACCCCCACCTTTTCCTCTCCCCACAGCTCATAGTCCAGCTTGTGACCGTTTCTGATCCCCATCTCACAGTCTCATCCAAGCAGCCCTATGTGCACAGAGTCACGTGAATCACGACTGCAGGAGCAGATGAAGCCAAGGGCTTTTTGGCTTTCTCCTTTCTCCCTCTCTGCCCCCATCACTGCACTCAGGGTGTTTTTCAGCTGTGATAACAACTTTATATAAACATCTCAGCTGGAATCTTCCTCTGTCCCTTGAGGCGCTGCCTGGCTCCAACCTGGGGCAGGCAATGGATGCCCCCAAGGGTGCTCCCACCATCCTCATCCTCAGCTGGGACAGAAAGGACCTTATGGGACGAAAAGGACCTTATGGTGACAGGGGACATCCAACTGGTTCAACTTTTCATAAATATGAGCTTTGGGGTTTGGCTTGGCTCTGCTGTGATGATGCTTCGGGTTTGTCCTTGTGCCCTGCATGCACAGGGCTTGCTCTGTGCTCTTAATGGGCTCCTAACGTTTGGTGGCAGGAGCAAGGCAGGTAATTGTTTTCCTTTTCTTATTAATAGATATAAAAAGCCTGCCCAGGGGGCTCACTTTCCGCTCATTTGCTGTGCATCTGATGCCAGATGTTGGCTATTTACATACCAAGGTGATCTCTGATGCTAAAATTGTCGCAGGCAGACGGGACTTGCTCTTTGGTTTTGTGCTTTAAGGAAGTTTTCAATGTTAATAGAGCTTTTTGTGATGGTTTTTCAGGGGAAATCTGGAAGGATTGTTTCCCTTTGACAGCAGGTCAAAAGGGAAATTCTGAGTCATTTTCAGGAGAATGTGAAAGGAGTGATGGGCAAGAGCTAATCCTTCCTTTGCTCTTTTAAACCCAGCGCTACCTGGAGTTTATATTCAATGCTGCCTCTGTTTAAATCCAATGCTACATGGATCTGGGGGACGGGCATGATGAAAAAATCACTTTAAAGGAAGATTTCTTGCTTCTCTGCTCTCACCTCGCTCAGGAGGCTCCCTGCCATCCCTGCTGCTCTCCAACAGCCCTGTCTGCCTGTCTCCAGAGAGCAGCATTACGCAAGTGCAGGCTGGTAAATCAGCTGCAGGCTCCCTTCTGCAGTCCCTCCCCAGGCTGTATTTCCTGCAGCCTTTAGTCAGGTCACTGAAGGATTTGCACATCTTTTCCCATGTTAGGGACAGGGAAAGGGCAGACCGAAGGTGATGATGCTGCTTTGCAGGTGGCTGCTCTGGGAGGTGCAAGGTTAAGGGCCTTTGGATGCAAGTGGTAGCCAGCAAGCACCAGAGATACCCACCTGCAGCTGGACCCACCACTAAGGAAGCCCATAAGAAAGTTAACCCCATAATGGATGAGAAGGGAGGATTTGGTTTGCATTAAGGGGCAAAAGCAAGTGAGATGAAGTCCAAGCACGTATGTAGGTCAAGGAATTGCAAGGGAATTGGGCCCAGGCTGGGGCTGCCTAGTATCTGTTCCTGCTGGGTGTCTCATTGGCATCACCATCAGCAGCAGTGCTGTGTGCTGATTCACCCTGGCAGCACAGCAGCAGTGGGCAGGGGCACAGAGGTTCTGCTGAGCCTCAGAGCTGGGTGAGGGCATTGGGACCCCCCATACCTTAGGAGCTGGGGCAGGACAGGCTGCTGGGACTGTTCCATAAATCAGTTGTTTCATGGAACTCGGTGGAAGGAGCAGAAAGTGCAAGGGGAATTGGCAGAGAAAGCACCAGACAGAGGAATCTTGGGGGGTTTTAATTTCAACAGCAAATTAACCCTCAGTTTAAACGCTGTCATGCCTTCAGGTCTTGAAACGTGAGCAAAGGAGGCTTTCTGCTTTCTGTGCATCATTGGATGAAAACCAAACCTAGCAGTAATGAAGACCCACTTTAGTCACCTTCTGAATGAAAGGACTATGAAACCAGCTCTTTGGCATGTTCTCCATGCCCTGAACAACCTCCATGCACACATGCCTGCATCCCTCAGGTTGCCCTGACATCCCCATTGCCCATAAAAAAATCTTGTAAATGCAAAATACTGACAGATATTGGTAAACACCACCCGTCACTAAAGCACAATACATCTGTGCTACTGATCTATAGGCAGGTCTGACAAGGAATGGTCTGTAGCAGGTGTATTGTACACCATGAAGGAGACACTGGGATTCTTTGGGGTACTTCCTGAGCCCTAGCTGGGCTCCTCAGAGATGCAATAAGCTGGTGACTTCAGCAGGAACAGCTTCTTCTCTTGGCAGCGCTGGTGCATCATCTTTTCTGAAATGAATGTGTGTGCCTGGGCTCGAGTTTGCAGCCCAAGGTGTCAGTTCTCACCCAGTTCTTGTCCAGGTGAGATGGGAGCAATGAGCAACGCAGCTGGTGAGCTGAAGCACTTTGCTGCATCGAGGCTGTGGAAGGGTCACCTTGCTGGGGTGAGGAGCTGGGCTCGGGGTGGTTTAGAAAGCCCAGCATGAACAGAGCCGTATGGCTGCCCTGACATAGCAATACTGCTGGTTAGCTTCAGCACTTCGTTACCTCAGTGCTGACTGCATTCAGCTTTAACAGGAAACCCCCAAGAGTGGCTGCTCCAGCCTGAGTTTGAAATTCCTCCCTCCCATTCCCCCCCCAGCCAGCCCCTTAATAACATATCAGCAAACCATCAAATACAGAGATCCACTCTGTGCCAGGGTCCCCCTCCACTGGCTGCGGACCTCCCCCTTCTCTGCCCATCACATCAGGCAGGCTCAGTGACCTGTCTGTCCTTGTCCTCCTGAGCCCATTGCTATTGCTACAGGGCTGGTGTTGCGACCAGCCACCTTGCACCTGCAGCCTCACACCTTGATTCAGATGCCACCTATAAACCTTTCCTTTACGTCCACCTTCTGCTTCTCATTGTGTCTCACTTGGAGCCCCACTGTGGCCTGTGCTGCCATTGACACTGTCAAGGAGCTGGTACCCAGACCTTTTCCCCTGCTCCATCTCCCCTCCACAGCCAGGAGTGGCTAGGGCAGGACGTGGTTTGCAGGAGGTCCAAGGAGTTCCTGCTGTCCCCTTTCCGCGTGCAAGATACCCTGCAGATGATAAGATGAGATGCCTTTCCATAAAGAGAGAGTTTGGCCAGGATAAACGCCATCTCCATCCCAAAGCAGTGCCGGAGGCTGGCTGTGCAGGGGTGGCACGCTGCGGGAGGCAGGCAAGCAGAGCTGCTGTGAGAGCTCTTGCCAGGAGTAGCTGCCTGCATCCAATGTGCCATCTCATTTCCCATCCCCTGCCACCGCTGCACTCTCATCCATCCTCCTGAAACCTTGTCAGCTCTCAAGGAACAGTCTTTATCAGGCGAGAGGAGGCAGGCGACTGGCCGCTCGCATTCCTGCTGAAGGAGCAGGCTGTGCTCATGATGGTCTATATTTCCTTGTCATCGCTGCAAGGAGCTGAAATCAGCACTCTGGCTAATTAGGAGGGCTGGGGAAAAGCAGATGAGTGGATTAAAGAAAACTAAAATCAATGCGAGGAAATAGAAACGACAGTACCGGTCGGCTGGGACAAAGAAGGTGGGGTGAAAAGGAGGATGATGAAGACAAGTGCTGATGAGTTTTGCTCCCAGAGCAGTTAGGAAAGGAAGGTGATTTAGTGTCAAGATGTGTAGCTGCAGGGATGGTCCCTCTGCTGCCACAAGCCTGGATTTGCTCAGGCTGGGGGATCTGTTACCCCTAAACCATGTTTGTGCAGGGAACAGGGTGCATGGGACGACATGCAGGGAGAAAGCCCCAGGGAGAGGGAGAAGAGTAGAAGCAAGAAATGGCTTGTGGGTGTTCAACACCTCAGCTAAGGGAGAGGGAGGAGAAGAGCAGCGACACCCAGTCCAATGGTTTCAAGGCCAAAAGAGTGTTAATTTTAGCTTCATCAGTTGCCCTTTCCCTCCCCAGGCAGATTGCTTGCCTCTTCAGTTTGGGTTTCTCCCAAAAGAGATGGTGGTAACGGTACTTGCCTTCTCCATGCAAGGGTAAATTAACATTTGGGTGGTTATCAGAGGACGGGGAGGCTTGCATGCAGCTGAACCGTGGACACACGGGTGGAAATGTACCCAAATCTTTATCTAAAACCAATGACAATCCTTGAATATTCTGCCTTGAAACTTACCTTTGACTCTGCTCCATCTCTGACCTTTCTCTCTTGTCGCTCATTCTGTAGCCCTGCTCCTGGACATCATGATTGTGGCTGGTCTGCAGAAGCTGGCTAAGCGGAAGGCTCCATACGACATCACCCCTGGCTTATTGGACTACCTGACCATGGACACCTATGCGTTCCCAGCCGGGCATGCCAGCCGGGTGGCCATGCTCTCCAAGTTCTTCCTCAACCACCTGGTCTTGGCCATCCCTCTCCGGATCCTGCTGGTCATCTGGGCCCTCTGCGTGGGCTTTTCCCGTGTCATGATCGGACGGCATCACATCACAGATGTCCTGTCTGGCTTTGTTTTTGGCTACTTACAGTTCAGGCTGGTGGAGTTGATATGGATGTCTTCCAACACGTGTCAGATGTTGATATCCATCTGGTGAACATGGGGGACTTGATGGCCTTTCCACTGGAAACTAGTATATACTTGAAGAGTCTCCCTCCTGGTGTTTTCTACATGTTGTTTGTTGGAAGCAGTTGTAGCTTCTATGAGTAGTGGCATTTTTTATTGTTGCTTCCCCACTTGAAAAGAGTTTCTTGCAATGGATTGGGTTTTAGCAATCAAGGGCCATACCTTTGGCCATATTTTCAGGCTGTGTTTGCACAGCAACCTAATTTAGCTTTACAGGTGAGAGAAACGAGCTACACGGCTGCCTATGGGTGATTGATATCAGCACCTTGACGTGTCCTCAGGAGAGGCAGCACCTCAGAGTTTCCTGAGAACATGTTCGTTAACTTTTTTGATGCTAAACCATTTTGGCCACGGTGCTTTTTCCTTTTGTAAGCCCAGGAGTGTGTCTTGCACAGAGTCAGGACACTGCCAGCACTTCACAGATAATAAATAATCAGAGAAATCCTGCCCTGTTCGGTTCTTATCATGAGAGAAGGGACAAAAGCCAGTTCAGTGCAGCTTTGAGATACGCATTCAACTTGGAGCAGGTCCTGACGGAGGGGATGCAAATGGTCACTTCAATGGTTTGCTTTGCGTGGGGTGGGCCTAGACGCGTGCTCAGGATGCTGAAGGTGGCGTGTTGAAACCAGCCTTTCATCTGCTGGTCAAAAGTCTGCTCCGTGAGGGTTGTGGGGAAGGGTTGGTCTGGTAAAGGGCAAATGCAAGTTGTCCATTTTCATCTTAGTTAGGGAGTAATTGAATAGGCGTTGTGCTGAGTCGCGGTGATTTTGCAAAGCAGGTCTAGATACAAAGCAAGGAGTCTTCGTGGCTAATGATGCCAAATGGTGCTGTAGATGGGGATTTTCAAGGTAAGTCTTGTACAGCATTGACTGTTTTCTGGCATGCCCAGCAATGCTGATGAGCTAGAGGGAGGCAGCCAGGACTGCCCATACCCCTGTCTCTCCTTGCTTAGCTGTAACCTCATTACAGAGGTAAATGTTTCTGTGTCTTACCCTGTATGAAATGAGGAGACCACTCCTGACCTTCCTTATTGCAAGGCTGAACTGATCGATGCCTGTGAACTGGTCTGAGATTACTGAATACAAAGTTTGATACCCAGGCACTGTTCTGTTGCTTCCCATTACTGACAAGCAGCCACCTTGAAGCCTGGCTGATGTTTTTGCTGGTGACAGCTAAGCTCAGTGTGGTATATCTGAAATGGATCACCCGCCACAACTGCCTAAGAAAATCCCATATTTTGCACAGAACCCTCCAGTTCTCTGTGGTTTCTCAGAGTTTGATGTTTGGCAGGTGATGGACACTACTAGGCTCAGCCCCTGGACGCATCCTGCAGAATGAAAGGATCCCATCATCCCTGTCCTCCTGTCTATCCCAAGCGAGCAAAATACACCCAGCAAGGCCAGGGAACAATCTTGCGCTCTCATCTATCCATGTGTGTTGGGAAACCTCTTCCTACAGGAGCTGCTGGTGAGAAGGAGACATTCGGATAATGACTGTTGCAAGCTGCTAACATCCCTTGCTCTTTGATAATTACCATGAAAAGAAGCTAAACAGAAAATCTATCCCTGGCATGTGTCTCCAGCTGGGACGTGAGCGCAGAGCCCTGGGAGCCACTGAGCTCCCACGCTGCCAGCTCCGAGGCCAGAGCAGAAGCGTGGTGAGGAGAACCACCGTGTCCTTCAGAGACCAGCCTCCCACGGAGCTCCCTGGGGTGGGCTGTGCGAGGGTCCTGTGGGAACGGCTCTCATTGAGTGTGCTCAGGAAAGGGGAGAGCTCTGGGGCTTGCTGGTTATCTCTGGAGGCTGTAGGTTGGTGCAGCAGCAGGCAGAGCAGCGGGGGATGATCGGTGATGCCCCAATCCCCTGCTGCTTCTTGTTTAAATGGGGTGGGAGCAGAGTCGTGGTGCTGAGCCTGGCCTCCATCAGGGGTTTTCTTTGCCAACCTCCATCTCCTGCAAAAATGTATGTGAAGAAGCAAGCTATGGTTCTTTTTCTTTCTTTTGGACGCTTGTCAGTGTTTATCCTCATCCCTAGGAAGGATGGAGCACGTTACTGCAGCTCCGATGGTGTGTGTATGCATCCATGGGTAGCTGGAGATGGTGGGTACCTAAAGAGGGCAGGGGAAGACTTTGTCCTGATTGCTTTGTAGGAAGCTCTCACTTTGTGATTCTAGGTTTTATATTGAATCTTTGCAAATAGGCTGGATGTATCTACAGCCATCTCGCTGGGTCCAGGTTTCCTTGCACTTGTATTGTCTTGGTCTATCCAGGATGGCTTTGAAGGACATACTCCTGGTCTTTGCTGGTGTGATCAGAAGATTGTGGCCTGGAAAAGCTGCCATTGTAGGTAACTTCAGCTGAGCTGGTCTCATCCCAGCATGTAGCTGCAAAGCAAAGCAGGAGAGCAGGGAGAGGTGAGTTGAGGTAAACGGGTTCACAGGACAAGGCTCACTCCCACACAGGGTTTCTGTGGGGAACCTTCATCCTTGGCACCCCTGCAGCCTGCACCCCTCATACCCCCTGGCACTTCAGTGCCCAGAGTGGGGGAGCCCCAGTGCTTTTGTGCTCACTGCAGGGAGGTTTTGGGGATGAGCACTTGCAAGATGAGTCTAGATCTGGGCACAGAAGCACCAGGAAAGGCCCAGCAGAGCTTTGCCTTAACCATGCCCATCCCTCCCAGCAAGGCAAGTGGCACAGCATCACATGGCATCCCTCATCTCTCTCTCCCAGCTGCCTGCCATGCCAAAGGTACTGCTCGGAAACAACCAGCATCGCTGCAGCGAAAACCAGCTTCTGTCTCTATAGCAACAGTGAGGGATGGTGGGTACCACTGTGGGGCTGCAAGGCCAGTACCCATGTTCCTACAGTCCCTGTTACCCAACAGGCTGGGGCTGGGTCACCTATTACTTCCTGTGGGGAGGCAGAAGACTGCCAGCCTGGCTCTCATGGGGACACAGCCAGGGAGCAGTGACAAGACAACGTGGTTCTTCCATCAAAAAGGTACAATCTGGAGCATCTGTCCTCAGCTTTCAGTCCCAGTAACACTACCTCAGGCTGTGGTGAGGATCTGAGAAGCAGCGTGGGGGGCGGGATTCAGCTCCCTGTGCTGCTCTCACAGACATCTAAGGCCAGACCCTGAGTGTTTTGGCTCAGAGGCAAGGAGAGCACAGCAGCATGAGGGAAAGGACAATCCCTTTGTCCCAAGGGCTTTGGGCTTTACATCTGTGCAGATGCCATCTGCTTTTCAGCCCTCAGTTGCTGTTTGTGAGGAAGAGCATGGATGCAGCAGCCTGTCATTAAAGCTCTGCAGTCTGAGAAGGGTTTTCTCCCCTCTTTGAGGGTGTTAGAAGGATGGAGATGGGTGTCAGCCCCAACAGCACTACTGAATCATGGACTTCTGTGTAATGTGCTGGAGGCATCACACAGTTGAGCTCTCAACTGGCCTCAGATTTAGCAGGGGCTGTAACAAACCCCAGTGGGGAGGCAAAAAGCCAAATGGTTTGAGCTTTTTCAGGATGGCCAAGGAATGTGAGTGCTTTCCCTGAACCCTCAGATCCCCAAATTCACCCACTCCGGGCTCACGGAGGAGTGGTCCTTCCGAAGCCAGGACCACTCCATCCCAGCAGGAATGAACAAGCCCTGATCGTGGCGTCTTCTGCCTTGCAGTTAATTTAACAGATGAATTAAGACAATTCCCCAGAGGAGGTGAGTGCAGCACATGGATTTGGGTACCATGCAGCCGGGAGAGTGGTGGTGATTTAGTCTGTGATTCTGCTGCATGCAGTGAAAGGCCCCTCCTTCCCTCACCCTAACGCCGATTATGCTCAGCAGCAAAAAGAGATTTTAATTTATTAAAAAATATTAAAGAGAGTGCCAGGACAAGGAGCAAATCTGGATTATATCTTTGGGCATATGTGGGAAACACAGCCTGGGTGTTTAGATCCCCCCCCTTCCCAACCTCAGCTGGTGTTTTATTCCCACAAGCTATTTCGTACAGTTGTGGCTGGGGCTGTGGTGGAATGAAGGTGGGACAAATCCCTTCCCATACCAGGGATGAGCTGTCCCCCCTGCCATAGGGCTGCCCATGGGGTCCTCTCTGCTGTCCCCCAAGAAGGGGTGTCTCAGGCCCCGTGTGATGAGGCAGGTGATGGGGAGGGAAGCTGGCTGCACCCAGTTGGCAGATTTGAGGATTAGGAAGGCTGCTACACAAGGTGTCCCTGCAGCAGCACAGGTCTGCCTCTAATTCACCCCATGCTGGGTTTTCTTGGGCAGAAACACTTCTTTTACTCATTTGGTGTGTTTCTGATGTGGGAGAAGGGACCCATGGGTTTAATCAGCTCCCAGCAGCATGGTGCTCATGGCAGAGCCCCAACACTGCTTCCTGCAGCACCCAGGATGGCCCCATTAGCCACAAACTCCCTTCTGGGGCTCAAAGGTTTTGCCCCAGTTAGGGATAATCACCTGCATGATTTTTAGTTCAGTATTTTTATTAAAGTGATAATTAATATTGTCATTTCCAAGCTAGGAATTTACTATATTGTGCAAAGCCTAAAGATACAGGATGGGTCCTCCCTTTCACACCCGTGTACTGTGCAGGATGCTGTCAGAGCAGGTGATGCTGCAGATGAAAGATGAGTGAACACAGCTGATGCCTTTTATGTGTGTTTGGTCCTCTGAAATAGAGACATAACCAGTTCCTGCCTTGACATGGGGGTCTCCAAGCACAAGCATAGACACATTGGCTGCAGGGTAGGAGCAAGTGAGTGTCACCCCAAAAGTCCCTGGCTGATGTGCCTATATCTGAATACAGAGCTTGATTTAAGGTGGTGCAGTGGACTCAGTCCCCCCAGGCGGGCAGGGATGGGGTTACTCTGTTCCCTGCTTCACTGGGACTCAGATCTCCATGTTCATTCCTCAGGACACAAGAGTCAAAGCGGATTAAGGGTCCCTCGGCTGATCACAGTTATTTCATTGAGTGAAATCCCTTGTAAATACCGCCTCCCCCCTTTTCTTTTTATAAAAATAGAAGGCAAGGAAGAATTGGAGATTTAGGAAAAGTCAATCGCAGGAGTCACTCGAAAGCCATTAACCTCCTGCAGCCTGAGCAGGGCTGAGCAGTGCCTGAGCCGTGCTGCAGTGGGGAGATGCTGAATGTCCCAGTGCCAGTGCTTTCCCTAGCCTCCCAAAGCACGGTTTTCCATGGAAAATCTTAGCAGGGGAGGCGTCTCCGGCTGCGTGGCGTTACAGCCACTTTGTTCACAGCTTGTCCATGATGAACTGCTAATTGTGGTGCTGGAACAAATTGGCTCAAGCACCCAGCAGAGTCCAGCATAGTCACGTCTCTGGAGCCGGGAAGCCCTGCAGCAAATGAGCGGGCTCAGGGCCATTGGAAATGCTGATGCTCTTTCCTTTTCTGTGTGGTTCCTCTGAGCCCCTCTGGAGGATGGGAACCTGAGCATTGCACAGGGATTTCTCCCAGGTTTCCTAACAGATTTCAGGCAGTTGGAGCTTGTTTCCACTCCCCAAAACCTGCTCTGTCCCCATCCCTATCCCTCCCATACACCCTTGCCACGGGACCCTCTCACTCCTCCCACAAATAGCAACCTTGTGCAAGTCCATCGGTGCTGGAAAGTCAGACCTGCAGCAAGTCATTAAAGTAAGAGCAATGGGAAGAGAAAAGCTGAAAGCTGCAATGATGGATGTTCACAAAACACTTACCCAGAGACCAAAGTGCTCTGGGCATTCGCTGATGTTTGCTTCCAGCCAAGGAATAAGCGCGCTCAATGCGGTGATGATTAAGGAATCAGACTCTGATATGTGGGTGCATCCACTGCAAGGATGCACACAGCACTGATGCCCTCTCTCCACTGGGATTTGCACCTTGGAGCTGCCAGCACTGGTCTGTCATGGTTTGCTTGCCCTGGTGGCAAGGGGAGAGAAGGGTTTATTTGCTTTAAATTCTAAACCTAAAGTTGTGTAGTAATAGCATGGTAATGCGTGGCTTTTGTGTCCAGTGCAAGCCAGGGGTTATATAAAATACAGATTAATGGGAATCAGCAGCATAGAGGAGCACGTGGAGGGATGAGGTGAGGATGCCTTGGGAGGGGAGGCAGGGGGGAGCTGGCAAGTCCAGAGGGGAGAGAAGGTGCCTGAGCAGACTCAGAGTGCTTCCTGGCAGGATTTGCTCTGGTTATTGTTCTGCAGTCCCCGATTCAGGACATTTCCTGAGCCAGCGTTGCTGTGATTGGGGTCTTTTGTCCCTGGGTGATCACAAGAAGGCAGAAACGGGGTCTGTGAATTAGACTGGAAATGGTTTGGTTTTTTTAGATGCCATACATCATTTCTGCACCTGCAAACCAGCAAACAAACCACAGGCCAGGAGGTAAAGTAACAAGCAGTTATTCAAAGGAAAGGCCTTTTTTCACTAGGTTGTAAATAACCCTCCCACCACCACCCAACACAGCTTGTTTCTCCCCTTCCGTCTCAAAAAGCATGGCTTAAGAGAGGCTGGGGGTTGTCAGAACTTCTCACTCTTGCTCCTCAGTGATCAATGGTTTCCAGGCCCCCATGCACAACCCACAACAGCATCACCCCAGTTCTGGGCAGAGAAGTTTCCTCTTGCAGACTCAGCCTAGAAACATTCAGCGTGTGCTGAAGGGACAGCAGGGACTCTAAACCAAACCCTTGCCCTTTGCAGCTCCTCAAAACAGGGGCAGGGCAGGGTTGATGAGCAAGAGAGGGAAAGCAACAGGTTTTTGGGCACCTGCCTCTGATGGTGACCTTCCCTGGGAGAGGACGACCAACTCAACCACACAGGAAGATGATTCCCACCCCGGAGGAAGGCACAGCAGGATTCCAACCATCAATCACATCCCGCCGGGAAGGACTTGTATGGGTTGTGGGATTCCTGGTGGGATAGCTTTTTTTCAAAGCCTCCTGCAATAACAGCAACCGTTGCTCAGCTTCCTTTCTAGATAACCTTTTTCCTGCTGCCCAGCATGCTTATCTGCTGCAGACAGACTGGCAAGATGAACCGGAAAGCTGATACCTTATCTCTCCCTCTCAAGGAGCTTATTTAAGTGTTGGAATGTGTTGCGATGGTAAATGATTGTTAAAATCTAAGCGAGATACATGGACCTAAGGAGAGGTCCTGCTGGGAGGGAGCACCTAGTGAAAAAGAAGACTTGCAGGGCAGCAGCCTTTCCAGGCTTTTCCATCTTTTATCTGCCCAGAGATGCAAGGCCTAAACCGTAAAGTGTTTGTTTAAAACCAAAAGGCATGGACTGGGTTTCTCACTAATCTATGGGCTAATGCTGCAGGATGCTCACAGCTCTGCAAGGTTCACTCTGCCCCTCAATATAGCTTTATCTGTGTCTCAGTTTACTCACTGCAGGAAATATACTGCTGTGGGTGGGAAATACACTTGCGAGGGGTGCAGTGAGGGTTAACAGTGTGTGATATCACATAGCACATATTCCTTACTCACCCTTTAATCTGTACTGGTGCAGGAGGCAGTAAGATGCTAACACATCCATAAAGGTAAATAGGATTTGAGAGCTACTGGGCTAATTGAAATGAACGAGGCTTGCCTGCTCAGCCAGTCTGATACAATGAAATGAGACCTCTCTGGGGACACAGGAGTCGAGCAAAGCTTCAGCACTTCACTTATTTCAGCCACTGCAAGTGGCAGCCACAGCAATAGCGATTGCAGATGCTGGGTTTGAGCACTATGACAGCAGAGGAGCCAGGGAAAACTGGTGTGGATGGGGTGATGTCCCTAACAGCTGCTGAGGAGGGGCGAGACAGGCTTATTTTGTCCTGTCCTGGGTGGAAAATAGATATCGGAGCCACTGCCAGCCCAGAGCATGCTGCCAGAAAAAGCAAGGGAGCTCTTCTTCCCAATGGGCAACTGTGTCCCAGTGTACACGGGGGATAGGATGGGGAAAAGGGGAGCAGGGAGCAGCCCCATGCCAGTGTGGCCCTAAAGAGCTCTAGGCGCTAGTGTCTGGACCCCAGCGACTGATGGGAGCAAGGAATCCCTGCCCTGACAGCACCACTGAGGGCCAGGCTCAGGCTTAGGAATGGCTCTTGCTGCTCCAGCTGCTCTTGCATGGTAGTTGCTAGAGAAACTGTACACTGGCAATGCTGCTACCACGGGCTGCTGCCTTTGAAAGTTAATCTGTTCCACATCACTGACTACTTTTCCATAGCGATGCATAAGGAATCACCATTCCAGAGCAAACCTCAGCCTGTCTGTGTGACGATGCCGAGTGCTTCACCGGAAATACATGCGGCAGCCAGGAGGGACAACACGCTTTCTGGGAGGTCTGATCCCATCCCACACTAGCTAGAGCTGACCCGTCCCTTGAGGCTTTTCATTCCCTACTGACCCTTTGGAATGATTTGCTTATGCTGATGGGGAACAAGGCTGATATAGCCGCTATATCCTGATCAGTGCTGTGTGTCTCTGCCCCAGCCCTTCTTGTTCTGTTCCTTTAGGGCAGCTCTCATATTCTGGGGATGTCACAGCTCTAGTCCTCGCCCTGCATGCCTGCTGGGTGCAGTGACCATCAGGATGAGGCCAGGCTGTCCTGCAGACAGAGCAATGTCCGAAGGCACCCAGCTCTGGCTGCAGCCCTTACATAGCTTAGCAGTTGTCTCTGTCAGTGTAAAAAGCAGGAATGGGGGCATCCATCTGAGCCTCTTGGTGTCCGTGTCTTGTGATCCTGAAACCCAAGAGCCCCCCCTGACTCAGCAGGTTATTAATAACACCCTGGCTGTGCTCCCGCTGCAGCGCCTGCCAGGCCTGGCATCTCCTGTGTCTCTTCCACGGCCAGGCGAGACACACACACACCCCAGGCAAGGACAGGGGCTCCTTCCCGATGGCCCCTGCTCCCCATCTCCACCCATGGGGATGGACAGAGGTGGTGTGAGGCACATGGAAGGGTTTGAAGAGAGTCCTGAGGCCCACACAGGGGAGGCTTCTGGTGGTGCTGAACTGAGCTTCATCACACCCTGGTCCCAGCTCGTCTTTTGTCTCGGGCCTAAAATCAGCCCTGGTGCAGGCTGCAGGGCAGGTGAGTTGGGCTTGCTGGGCTGTAGCATCAGCACTGTTTCCTGCCCGTTCCCTGGGCTGGGACACACCAGATGTCCCCAGTGCTGCAGACCCTGGTGGTGCTTGGCTTAATCAGCGTGAGCCCTTCCCAGTTCTCCTCACTGCTCTTTCATCCCTTTTTCCTTCCTCATTTCCCTTCCAGGGCTCTCCCCCCTCTTTTCCCATCCCCTCCAACTTTCTCATCCCTACTTCTCACCATCTGCCGATGTCCTCCCATGTCTTGGCCTTGCAGCAGGTGAAGGGTTTCAGCCCACATCACCAACCAAAACCCCTCTCTCTCCTTGGCACCTTTGCCTCTTCTTTGCGCACCAGCGGTAGGTGTGGGACCACCACGCAGCGGGTAAGCGGCGCTTTTACCGCAGCCCTCCTGCTGCGGGGAGGGATGCAGGGGATGCGGGATGCAGGGGATGCGGGATGCCGGGGATGCGGGATGCAGCCCCCGAGCCCCCTGGCACCGGGCTCGCTGGGCCGGCTGCGGCAGCAGCCCTCCCGCCGCCGCTCCCAGGCTGGATTTGTCGCTCCCTCTAGCGGGAACCGGTGGGATGTCGCTGCTGCGCCCGGGATCCCGGCCTCGGGGACCGTGGGCAGCAGAGGGGAGTGGAAGTCCCGTGGGGAGTCACACCCCGCTCCTTGCAGCTATTCCCCAAGGGCCTGTAGGGGCAGGACAAGGGGAACGGCTTTAACCTGCTAGAGGGGAGACTGAGATGAGCTCTTAGGCAGAAGCTGTTCCCTGGGAGGGTGCTGAGGCGCTGGCACAGGGTGCCCA
>WYDI02026346.1:0-33410 GCA_009867235.2 Psittacus erithacus | reverse complement strand
TAATATATAAATAACAAAAATATATAAAAACATTATGAAGTTGAATTATTAGCTACAATATATTTAGATTAATATATTTATTATAATTTTTGTCTGGTTTTTATATATGTAGTATCATAGTCTCTTTGCAGCTCCAGTACTGTGCAGCCTTGCTACCGGAGGGATGAGCAGCATCACAAACCAGTCACGATGCCTGCACAACGTGGCCATCCAACCTTCCCTGCTTGCTGCGGGGAGGGCTGGAGCAGGATTTATATGCAGGAAATTACTTCTTTCCCATTGAATTATTATTTTTCCCAACATACAGATGGTTCATGCAGCATCTGGGCAATATCCAACACAGTAGTGTAAAGATTAGAGGTTCAGGTGTGAGAGGCAGACCCCAGAGTGCCTCCTTGGACTCTACCTGACGCATAGCTGAGCTCACTTTTCCTGCCTGACAGTGTTTTCCAGGGGATGGCTGGAAAACGGAGCCTTAAGCTCCAGCTGGGGAACAGCTGCAGGTAGCTGCATCGGCCTAGCCACGGTCTGTGTGCAGCCACCTCCCCATCCCTTGCTTCACCATACAAAAAATAAGTACATCTAGGAAAAGACAAATGCACCAGAAGAAAACTAAACCAGTGTATTTTAATTCTACAAAAATGTATAAATATTTAAATGTACAGCAAAGAGTACCAGTTTACCATTTGATAACTGTTACAACATTTAAAATATGTAATTCTTTATCCACAATCTACTTTTATAAATTTAATTTAAATCTGTGTTCCCAGCACTTATTCAGGAGCCTTTGCAAGTGTGTTCTCCAAACCACTGCACCTCAGTCTCATCCTGCTTTGGAAAATACCGAGCAGAATTCCAACATTTTTCAGATAAAGTTTGTAGCATCTCAGAGCACAGTGGCCTTTTTGCAAGGCACTGCTTACCGAGCTGTCCTGAATATGTGCTCACAGAGGAAAAAGAAACTAAAATGGGGGCAGCCACGTATCGGAGCAATGGTTCTGGCTGGATGTGATTATGAGTCGGTATGGACACAGAAAGCCACACAAGCATTGTAACACATTGCTGGTGTTCATTCACGGGACCAGATCACAGCTCGTCATTAGTAGCAGGTTACACGTGGTGCAGCCTCCCCCGCAGTGTGTGCCACAGGGATGCAGGCAGGTTATCAGCTCCCACAAAAAAGCACAAATATCCTGGGTAAGCTGTGACATTCACCAGCACTGCCCAGCTCATTTTTATCTCCCCAAATTTTTCCAGTCTGTTTAACAGCTCTGGCCTTTGGAGGATCACCATGTCAGGCTCTGCCCAGCACTCCCTGAGATGCAGCCTATGGTGCATCTGAGAAGATCTGAGAAGATCTCCAATTGCAAATTAAAAACTAAAATCAGAACACAGAGTTTTGCAACTTCTCTTCACAGCGCTACTCCTATTAGAGCACAACAAATAGATAAAATCCTCCCAGCAACCAGCGTATATGCATTGGTAGAAAAACCGACCTAGGTCAATTGATCCAAATGCTCATTTCAGTTCGGGGGTTGTTCCTGGGTCACCTCACCCCCATGGATCGCCAGGAAGTGCCAGCAGATAAAAAGGACTGCAGCTTTGCACAGCGTTTATGGTTCAACTTACTCCTCAAAGCAGTCAGTTTGCTGATGCCACCAGCATTACAGCTCACTCCCATTTCATCATGTCTTATAACCACAAAAACTGGGAACGCTTTTCAATGAAAACAATAAATATTCAGCATTTGTAAGGTTCTTTATATTTTAAGCATACTGTGCAAATCAAAGTTAATCCTGCTGACACCTTTCTGAGATATTTTATAAATGGGGAAACAAAGACCAAGTGATGTTTTTCTGTGGTCATTTGTGGGTACTGAACTTCAGATACACACCAACCGAGGCAATCAAACAAGCTATTTTAAATTATTTTAGCCCAAATTACCAGCCAAGGCAACACCTGAGACCAGCGGCAGGAGGAAGAGCAGTAACGTACATTCATTCTCTAAACCCCATCATTTATCATCTCTAATGCCATATCAGCATTTAAGGCACCTCCACCATCACCCCCTCACTTGCTGTACATGAGGCTTTGCTTGAAATACACATGCAGTGAGACTCATGATGTGTCTGTATCCTTATGCAGGAGGGACAGAAGTTGAACAGCTATTTCAGCGCTTTCCTCTAGGTCTAAGCACGGTTTCTAGGCAGCAGGCCACCCTGCTAGCGTGCTGAGGACCTACAGCAATAGTCCTGCTCTGGTCACAAGGGATACATGTACTTGCTCCTAAATAAGTATAATCCAACACAAAGGCATCTCCCTTCTTCCCCAAGTAGCGACACAGCAGTGCAGACACCAACCATCCCAAACACTGCAAGCTTGCTATCTTGGTCAAGGGATTATAAACTTTAGAAGAATAATAACCTTTATAATAATTCTAAGGAGAAAAATATTATTTTCTTTATCAATTTTTGAGACTGTGTGTAAAGGCCACACACTTGCACACTGATTGCACTTTGTCATCACTCTCCAGCTATGACTCCAGGAAAACTCTGGGATCTGAAAAGGCAGTGAAGGCTATTTGGACAGTAGAAGAGTTAGGCTTGTTTAGCCTGGAGAAGAGAAGACTCCAGCAGACCTTAGAGCAGCTGCCAGTACCTAAAGGGGCTGATGAGAAAGCTGGAGAGGGACTTTTGACATGGGCTTCTAGGGATAGGACAGGGGGAAATGGCTTTAAACTGACAGAGGGGAGATTCAGATTAGATATTAGGAAGAAGTACTTCCTTGTGAGGGTAGTGAGGCACTGGCCCAGGTTGCCCAGAGAGGCTATGGCTGCCTCATCCCTTTAAGTGTTCAAGGCCAGGTGGGATGGGGCTTTGAGCAATCCAGTCTAGTGGAAGGTGTTGCTTCCCTTGGTAGAAGGTTGGAACTGTATCAGCTGTAAGGTCCTGTCCAACCCAAATCATTCTATAATTCTGTGATTCTATGACTTGTCAGCCTTCACCCCCCAAACTGGGGGTATTTCCAAATTACCACCAGAGTCGCCACCTGCTGCCCTCTCCCAGTGCTCCTGGATGCTGCAGGACCTTCTCCACAGTGCTTCCTTCTGCCAAACCATGCAGAAGCCAAGAGCTTCTGATCTACCATGATCTACATCATCTACCAGCACAAGCAGCTGTGCACATGGCAAAGCCCTTGGAAAGGAGATAAGGATACAACTTATTTTTGTCTGCATGGAGACTGGGGGTTAAATTTGTTTCTGATGTTCTCATGCTCTTTCTATGAAGGAGAATTATGGCCACCTCCTGTTTTGCTAGCTTTTAAGCTATATCATGTACTCCTCTAGTGACCTGAAGATGAGAATTGGAACTATTTGACCAGGAATGCTGGACTAGATGAGCTTCCAGTTTGAGTTAACCTGTAACACCCTAGCTCCCACGCATGCACAACAATCACTTTTTCAATTTAACAAAGTGTATTGAGAAAATATGGACGATCTATAAATTTATAGTAGGTACATATATGACACTATTAATCCATAGCAACCAGAGCATTATACAGAAAATACTGTCATTTTGAATGACCTAGTGCATAAACAGAGCTTTTGAGGAGTTTTGAGTGAAATAATGGGACGCCATTTCACCATTTACCTGTGCTGAAGTTACCTCACAGCTACTGCCCTGTGATTTAGGTTTCTTGAACCCTCTAGACAACAAGAAATTACAGAGTATTGCCAAAAACCCAGTCCAGCCCATCACGCAGCAGATGCATTTTGGGGAGTGCGTTCTGTTGGGGCAGCAAAAGAAACATCAGTACATATAGGAAATGTCACCCGTACATATGGGACCCTTCCCTACACCCACATGGCCTGGCACGGCACCAGGTCCTACGACGCCTCCGACATAACTGTGTGCCATCAGCACATTTTCAATAACTACGCTAATAAAATTGTTAAGCCACAAAATTATTAAAAATATAAATAAGCATCTGTCATTGCTATCCAAGCAAGAACATCTGGAGCCAGAACTGGGAATCAATCCAGTTTTTATCCTCTGTGTGTAGGGGATCCACAGATGGAGGCTCTTGTCTGTGCCTTAGACAGGATGTGGGTATATACTAATGCTCAAGGGTAGCAGCTAGGGACCAAGTTCAGACCAACTCTCAGTCTCCAGCAGTCTCAGAGGGATAGATTTTGGGACCTCCATCTGCAACCTCCTTGCAGCTCCCAAGTGTCAGCCCCAGCCACTTCTCTTCCCACTGCAGGACAGTTCCACCTGTGCTGGTCTGAGTTACCCATGTGCATCAGTCCTTAACATTGTGTCTTTTGTTGCTGCCTCATCTGATTTAATTTCAGTTTCTGAGTGCAATCTTTGCTCAGTTTTCTTGCCTTTCCAAACACCAGATCCCTTTTTTTTTTTTTCCCCTGAACAAACCACAAAGCTGAGAGCCTGGCAATTTTGCCACTCAGTGTGGTTCTTCACCAAGTCCGTTTCAACACGAGAGAACAGCAAATGCCCGCCGTGTGTTGCCAGGAAAGACCGGAACCAATACATCCAGCTCGGGAGATGTCTGTCAGGATGGTTCCCAATGCTGTTTAGTGTTAAAGGCATTTTATGCTGGGTCACTTCTCTGTAGTGGTGTGTGACACACAGGAAATACCCTCCATCCCAACCTCTTTGACATAGCGTTCATAGAGGTTTCTCTGGAACAATTTTTGAGCAGATTTGTGTTGGTAACAGCACACGTTTCGACATTTATAGGCTCAGGTGAGCTTCTTTTGAACAGTCACAGGTTTTGCAGGGGCACGTGGAGACCTGCCACACCAAGGAACCCTGCCCCATGACTTTGCTCTTTCAGCTGGGATTTGGAGAGGGCTTCAGCACCACTGGCCTCAGCAAGGAGGATGGGAGGAGGAGAAGGAGGAGAAAGAGAATGAGAAGAGATCCTGGACAAGGCAGTGGGTCTGCGCTGACTTCAGGCACCCAAGGTCATGTTGCGCAGCAGCCACTGCTGGGAACGGCTATCACCACACTCCCTCATGGTGGGAACCATCTTGTCCTCCTCTGACGGCTCATCCAGACACTGGTTGCTGTTGACATGCCTCAGGGTGAGCTTCTGCAACAGAGAAGAGTGAGAGCTGCAGCAAAATTACTGAAAACCAGTAATTGCATTTTCGGTCTTATTTCAATCTTATTCTAGCCACTACACAAGCCACAACACCAGTACTCATCCCTGGCCATCACTTGTACAGCTCTACAGAACCCACACCACGCTATGAGGTGCCCAGCTCACCTGCTCATGCATGGCCAGGCAACTCAGAGAGCGAGTGCGTCTGTTGAACCCAGCAACAAATAAATGCAACAGAAAAGCACAAAATAAGTGAAAGAAAGTATTATTTCAAAGCAACGGTATTCTGGGTTAAGGATTTTAGCCTCCAACAACCTGAACTCCTGTGCATTTCAGACCAGTGCACCAGTTCAGAAATAATTGCTAATGGCAATACATTTGTTAAGTATTATGTGAACAATGGCAACATGCAGGCAAAAACTCTCCTGTTTCCGATACATTTTTTCTTCTTTGTGACACCCTACCACATGACATTGTATTTCTGAAGGATGAGAGAGTCAGAAGGGGATGATAGAAAATAGAACTTATTTTGAAGAATTAAATAATCTTCCATTCAAAAGCATAGGGAGAACATGTCCATGAAGACATCGAGGGCAGTTAAACATGAAGTTGTGTACTCAGATAAAACAAGACAGGTACATGTGCAGCTGAGCAGCAGGTGTTGTGCTGGGGTTGACCTGGGGGTTTTACACACAAAATCACAGCAATTAAGCCCACACCTTCAGTGCCTCTGCTAAGAAGTGCTTCATTTACCAATTTACTATTACCTAAAAGGTCGCCCAATTCCTGAAAAAAACCCCACCTCAATTATATCTGCATAATATGCAAACCTGCTTATGCACCTTGATACACCTGAAGTCCACAGTGGCGTATCTGTGACAGAGCTGTGCAGCCCATATAGTGACACACGCAGGAACCAGGGCAGCACAAACGTGCAAGGCAGTTGTGGTCTCCATCCAGCTCTGGATGGAGCTGAACCAATGCCTCAGGGCTGGGGACCACCTTGCCATATCCCCACGTGCCAGCCCAGCGTTCTGCCCTCCCCAGCCAGAGTGCAGAGCCCACCTCCCAGATAGGTTTGCTACAGCCAAGCCCTGCAAAATGCAATAGCCAAGAACTGCACTTGCAGTCATCCATGGCCTTGCAAGCTCAATATCAACTTAATATTTTGGCAGTAAACATCTGTGTTTGCTGCTGCACCTGACTCAAAACGTCATAATTTTGGCCTTTGTTTAGTTTTAGGGCAGGACAGGTCCTGCACCAGCTCCACTACCTCATGGGATTATATGGACCCTGTTCACAGAATAACAGACTGGTTTGGGTTGGAAGGACCTTAAAGACCAGGACACCTTCCACTAGACCAGGTTGCTCAAAGCCCCGTCCAGCCTGGCCTTGAGCACTGTCAGGGATGGGGCAGCCACAGCTTCTCTGGGCAACCTGTGCAAGTGCCTCACCACCCTCCCAGGGAAGAACTCCTTCCTGATACCTAATCTAAATCTCTCCTCTGTCAGTTTAAAGCCATTTCCCTTGTCCCATTTGTACAGGTCCTTTTAAAAACCCCTTTCCAGCTTTCCTGTTGGCCCCTTTAAGCACTGGAAGCTGCTCTAAGGTCTCCCCAGAGCCACCTTCTTCTCCAAGCTGAACAAGCCCAGCTCTCTCAGTCTGTATCCATAGGAGAGGTGCTCCGGCCCTCGGAGCATCTTTTTAGCCTCCTCTGGACTCGCTCCAACAGGTCCCCTGAGTCAAGCAACCTAACACAGATAGCTTAATGCTCCAGGTAAAGTGATCAAACAAGATCTGAGCTGTTGCACAGCAGCTCCACAGGGCTTATAACCCTGCCACAACCAGAACAATCAAGGGAACTGGCAATTTCATGACTGAAATTGTGTTTACAGACCCTCCACTGGAGCAGAAACCAATTTTATGCCAAACACCATGTAAAGGAATAACTAGGGGAACAAGGGTGGGGGGCAAAAGCCTGCAGCCTCCTGGTGGAGGGAGAAAGGATGAATCAAACCCACAACAGCAGAGCCTGACCCAAAGCCTTGGAGCAGCAGCAGTATTGCAGCAGCACTGTGTTATATATTATTTATATATAATATAAACAATGCTACTGTAACTGCAGTTATGGAAATAAGTTATTTTAACAACTGGTGTCTCTGATGCACCACACAGTACTAATTTGTGTATCTCTATGAAAAAAAAGACTACTGTCTGTTTTGTCAATTAAACTGCTGGGAAATGCTAACAGTGCCGATGTGGTCTTATTATCCAAACATATACCTGTGCTATTGCACTGTATAATTTTAGTTCATACTGGATTGCCATGTCACATATTAACACTCCAAATTTGTATTATAAATACTCTTTTAATAGCTTGTCCCTAGAGATTTGCCTCAACTTAAAACAAGCTATCACACAATTCTCAAAGAAAGCCTGCAGATATAACAAATCACCGAGGGGCCATTTGATATGCATTCAGTGATGAATATAAGGCATTTTTTCCTCTAATTACAAGAGGAAAGAAGTAGTGCTAACAGAAGTAGCTTGTTTACTAAATAGCACTGCTCAAAGCATCACTGATTCTTTGCTTATATTGTTTTAAGTGCAATTAAACTGCTATCATTTTCTACTATAACCAGAAAGGCAAACAAGTCTAAAAATGCTGCTGTTGCCTCCATCAGCTGTTCCCTTTTATTCAGTGAATAATTTCATGCTAGATTACCATATCATTGGGATTTTCAACCCATCTCATAAATTTTTTCTTTCTGTGTTCTACCATTATTTATGCTATTAGAAAAAAGGTCTCATTTGCTTGGAAAACAATTAATTACTAGGCAATGTGATACTCATACAAGCCAGCCTAAAATGTTTATTTTACAGAAACGTGAGAACACATGCATGGGTACAGAGCCGCCTGTACAGCTGTGCAGATGCTCGGTGGTTTCCTGCTTACCAAATGCATGCAAATAATAGCTCTGATGAGTGAGGACTCTGCACATGTTACAGCAAACAATGAAACTGAAACTCTGCATCACCTGCTGAGATGCTGCTGGCTACAGTTATTAGGGGTCTGCCACTAACAAGAGAGGCTTCCAGCTGATTTCAGCAGGATGCACTCAGACAGGAAGGTGACATTGTTTGACTGGGGAGGAGATGACAAATGAGAGGAAACCTAGCCTGCACCCCTGCACATGTGCTGCCCCATCACCATCCCCTGTATTACCCAGCTGTCTAGGAACTAGACAGCTACCAACTGTCTAGGAAAGAACAGTAGTTGGCACAATATTTTGATTCCTTCAGTGACTAATATTTTAAAATTATCTGTTGATCTTTTAAAATTATCTGTGACTAATATCTCTAGGACTGAATTACTTAAAATTGGGAATTTTCAAGATGAAGATTTCTGAAAAATATTATGCAATTAGCATAATTTCCATGTCTTAGAATAGGAACCAAACCTTCAGCTGTTGCCAAGAGTAATAAGCACATTGACATCAATAAATCAAGATAGTTGAATTAATCTAAAATTAGTTAAAATTAATAATAATAACTAATAACTAACATTAACCATACATACTGTTATATATCTATATAAGCATCTGCAAAAACAAGAAAGAAATTCAGCTGAGTTTAATAGGCAGAGAACGGAGAAGCAATTTTCTGGGAAAAGCTTAAAGCATCACATGCTATATTTCCTTTTTAATACCAACCTCCAACTGTTTCTTAAAGGAAATAGTCAGTGGGGCTGTAAAAAATTTTTCTAAAGACTTCCAGCCTTGTGTAGTTTCTTAGAATCCACATTTGTAAGGGGCTGCCATTGCAAGCCTCCACCGTGGGACCACGGGTGCCATCCTCTATCCTGCTTACTGTCAGGCATGACTGGGTGATTATATGAAGAAATGTGTGGGTCTGCATAACAGAAAAATGGCAAAAGTAAACAAAAACAGCAAAGACAATGACAAACAAAGGAAAAAGTAACAGACTATTTGATTAGACATCCACAGCAGTGAACCAGATAAAGCTAAGAGCACTCCAATGGGAATTACTAATGGGTAATTGCGCCTGTGAGCGCACCAGAGCCAGATCATAAGGAAATTGTGCTAGCTTACACAGCCATAACACACATAAATGCTCATATTATATACGTATAATGTATATATAACTAAATTTTAGTTTCACAAAAAAATGTTCTCACTGCTTTGCTCTGAGGGACTGGTCCACTTGAGACCTGTTCACTTTACATTTTGCAATTTAGACCGAGTATGCCTCTGAACCCTCCCCCCCCATAATTGCTGCCTAGCTGCAATCATGATTTCCCATTGCACAGCAAGATTTCGGCAGAGAAGTTGTTTCTACTGCAGTAATAACCTGTACTAACCATCCTGAAGCCTACTTAAGCATTACTAAATTAAAAATATCATGAATTAAACATTTACATAAAGGGAAATAAGAATTTTTTTTGTCAAGTACGATTTCAGCTCTTCTTTTACCAGTCAGGTAGACAGTTAGAAGGAAGCTTTTATTTTCCTAAATCTTGCCCTAGGCTGTGACAGCCGGATCACGGCAGGTGCCCAGGGCTGGTGCTGCTTGGGGATGCTCCTCCTGCATCCGGCCCCAGTCACTGTTCCCTCAGCCACTCCCGCTCTGTGATTTTGGCTTGATAAGGGAAAAAGTAACATATGTATAAACAAGCCACAAAAATATCAGGAATGAATGTCCTTATAATGCCACTTTGAGTAACCAGTGCAAACATGACTGCTTGGTTTTGTTTCATTGTGTATTATTGCTTCATCTTCACTTTTGGCTACTATTCTTTTAAGGGAATACAGAGGTACATATATAAATTACTTCAAGATGTCACAATCTCTCTATATTGCATGTTTATATTACAGTAAATGCCTAAATTTAGTAGATTTTTCACATGGACATAAAAAGTATGAGCATTATTTTGATAATCTGACCAGCCATTTCTTTTTGGTACATGGTACAGCAAGTTTAACTTGTGTACATCAGCAAGGCTGCACTGACTTGAGAAAATCTGTAGTATTGAAAGAACGAAATTATTTGTCCTCTCCACTCATTTTATTAAACACTACTTTCTAAGAAGGTGATTTAAAAAAATAATAAAAATCCCTGCAATGTTTTCCTTACTGATTTTTTAAGCACTAAGGACTTTCAATTACATAGTAAAAAGACTGCAGTTTATAAGAGTAGTTGAATTATAATAATCTCCTATGGTAGAAGTTAGTAATAAGACTGCAATTTATAGGACTATTCAAACTATTAGCCATAATCTCTTCTGGTAGAAGTTAGTTTGACTACGCCAACTCCAGCTGGTCCCATAACTTTAAGAAGATAGACAGTCATAAAGTCTGCAATTGTTTGACGGATGCAGACCAGCAGATGTGACACTGATAATGCAACGTGTATTTACATCATCTGTGAACAAAAAATGCACAAGAAACAAGCCAGCTGTTCCCAGACATTGTGACCATTGTGCTCACATGCTTCTCAGCCATCAATTTTTACACCATAAATTGATATTCCCTGCTTTTCTCTATTCATAGAATCAGAGCATGGTTTGAGGTGGAAGGGACCTTAAAGTTCATCCAGTTCCAACCCCTTGCCATGGATAGGGACATGTTCCACTAGTCCAGGTTGCTCAAAGCCCCATCCAGCCTGGCCTTAATTCCAAGGATGGGGCAACCACAGCTTCTTTGGGCAACCTGTGCCAGGGCCTCAGCACCCTCACAGGGAAGAACTTCTTCCTAATATCTAATCTAAACCTAATTCTTTCAGTTTAAAACCCTTCCTTATTGTCCTATCCCTACATGCCAGCATCCTCTTGTGCACGCCAACTTCAGCATCTGCCTTTCATCAAATCACTTTTCTGACATGATACCTCTGAGTTATCACTCTGACACATATATTCCATAGAAAACATTGGCAGCCTGACACCGTGTACTGACTACCTGAATAAATGACGTTTGGCATGTAGCAGCAATATCTATGTAAAGGTACTAGGACACATCACTTTAACACAGCACTGTTAGAGAAGCAAGATGCGCTATTCTAGGGTTTGGGGCAGGGGTTGCAGTTGTTACCAGACTTACCTCAAAGCTATATTCCCATTTACCAAAATACTGGTGGAAGGGGAAAAAAAAGAATAAAGGAAATTGGAATCAAACAGGGACTCGAGAAACAGTTTTTTGTGAAGACCTCCACTCTTCGTGAATGTCAATTCAACGTCTCTGCATGGACAAATATTGCGTCGAGTGACAAATAACAGTAATTGTGCAAGATCAAATCCTGACATCATCATCCATGCATGAGGAAATGAAACTATTACCTACTAGATGTGACATATTTACAGCATTATTTTTCCACTGAGTTTATTCATGTATGTTACATGCCATAAGATTTCAGCACACTTTACATACTAACTTTGCCGCGATGCTACTGGGAAACACAAGAGGCGTCACCAGGGACATCAGCATCAACCTGGACCTGATGGATCTATCTGGCAGCTTCTTGTCACTCCTGCACAAATACCTCCATCAAGACCAGTGCCCCAATATAGGTGCAAACCAAGCAAACAGCTACATAGCAAAATTGGTAAAACATGTTTCATTAGACAAGCAAGATCAGACGCTGAGGGAGAAACTCTGGCTCCAGCCCATCCTCACTCTCAGATCTTTTTCTGCTGACCTGCCACTTTGTTTCCAACCCCTGTTCCAAAGCAAACAGCTTTAATGCATCATAAATATGCTATAAAACACACACTGACAGGAAGCTCTTGAAAGCTGGGAAACGTCTAACTTGGCACATCCCCTTGACACAGCTGATTTATAGAGCTGCCCTTGCAAGGTAATGGGCAGCTTGAGACAGGGTCAGGAACCTTACTGTGCTTTGCAAGAAGTAGGAAAGGAATGCATCAAAATTCAATAATGGAAGGCAATGGATTAAAAAAAAAAAAAAAAAAAAAGCAGAAGAAAAAAATTTTCCTGCCAAGATGTTGAAACATTCAGTAAAAGAGATGTTTAAAAATGCTGTAAACTACTTCTGCCTCAAGTGTTAAAAGCCATTTTGCATTAGAAATGGAGACTGCTGCACAGACTTGGCTACCTTACCTGGAAACAGCTTGCTGGGGGGATATGCAGGCTGAAATTCAGTGTTGTTGTTTCTCCTGGTGACAGCAGGTTTCTTTATTTAGTGTTCCCTTAAATCCAGACTATACTATTAGTATTTTGTGCATATAAAGGCTTATTTTTAGACTATAAAGATATGAGTATCATAAAATCAAGAAATGGTTTGGGTTGGAAGGGATGTTAAAGCTCACCTAGTTCTAACCTTCCACTAGACTAGGTATCAAAAATAATTTATCCCATTGGGCTAGGAAAAAGATGCCGCTCACTGAAAACTGCTTTGCAGGAAAAATGAATGGAATAGAAGATTTAGGCAATCTTGTACAATCTATGAGTCAGACCCATCAGCCCCAGAGCCACAACCAGTGTGTGTTATGCTTCTGTCAAACTAAAAAACAGAATTATGGAAAAATCTGTTTGAACAGCAAAAACCCCCACTTCTGACTGCAAATGACTTTTTTTCAGCATGGAGTTCCATTTTATGCAGATATTAAAAGGGAATGCTTTATTTGAATCCATAATTCATAATATTCAGGTTATTCACAAGAAGTTCATTGAACAGCTTTACTTCTTACCCCAACCCTCTCAATCAGCAAATTAGGATTTTATAGGTGTACCCATCACTCGGGCTGGGTACTGCTGAGTTCTATGCCACTACGCAGAAAGTTCATAAAACTAGTTTTTAAGGGGTGTTTTTTGGAGAAAGATGCAAGAATAATTTAGCACTCTGACTGTTCATATAGTTACATGACATGACACTAATCCCTGCAAATACCAACTTAAAGGTTTTCTTTCTTCAAGGTGAGAGCAACCATTTGGGAACTGTAACATTCCCTTCTGTGAGATGTAATTTATCAGCCTGTCTCCATGGGAGAGGTGCTCCAGCCTGCAGAGCATCTTCATGGCCCTTCCCTGGACTTGATCCAACAGGTCCACATCCTTCTTGTTTTGGGGGTCCCAGATCATAAATACCAACACTGTCATCAAAGGGAAGTTTGCAAGATGAAGCCTGAATGTTCACAGACTAAAACTGGTTACAAAAATATTCCTGTCACTAAACAGAAATGTTCGCGGAAAAAACAGCAAAGCCGTTGTCTTGGAGGTCCCTTATGTAAAAAATGGTGTATTTCTTTTTTATGAGCTCCATCTAATGGTTGATTGTGGTTTTACACAGCTCCTTAGAAATTTTCCATTGTGCCTCTTTTGCACTAAGCTTAACAGAAAAAAACAGCATGTTTCCAACGCTAAAATTAAAGAGCATATATGGTTGAAAGAAATTTAGTTTTCCACGCAGAAAGGTGAAACCAGCTGTTTCTATGAACACATTGGAAATACTTTTTAGACTTCAAGCCTTTTAGTCCACCAGTATTTTTTCAGATTTACAGTATTTTTCTCTCATTGCAGCCATGGAAATACACCAATGCTAATCTGGGATTTCTAAGGGGAGAGTAACAGAGCCACATAAGCACAGACCATGGGACAGCCACAAATCTTAAATCTCAGGTGCTGATTACAGGCATGAACATCTTCAAAAACATCCAAAAATCATCAAAATATGCACACATTTTGTTAAGAAAAATAATCTTCCTTATGAAAGAGAAAATTTGTTTAAACTCAAGAAGGCAACAAAAGGTAACAAATAAATAGCACCTCAATGGTAAGTATCGTTAGTTTTCTACTTGGCAGTTCAATATCATGCAATATTTGCATGGTTTTTTCTTACCATATTAGAAAGATGCTACCTTGAAGAGACACTAATATTTTTGTGTGAATTCCACCCTGCAGAGCTGCACCTTCATATTAAAAAGCAAAGGCTTAAATTAAATGTCTTAATTTCCATCTGCTCTTTCCTATCCCATTTAAAAATAATAACTATTCGGCTATAAAATACTATGATATTTACACATATTTTGTATTCATTCTGCAAGCCACCTCATGTAAGCCACCGAATTTCTTTAAACTGCACTCCCTCTCAAAACTCAGAAGAAGCCACTTCCCACCCCATGGTAGTGACAACCTAAAGAAGTGAGTGATAATAAGTACAGAAAATTATTAAACACAATTTAAATGCAGAGTAAATAACCTTGAAAAGCCAGAAGAAAGAAACCGGAAAAACTTTAAACTAAAAAAGAAATAAATCTTGTTTTCTACATCACTTATATAAAAAATGCAGAATACTCTAAAGTTTACAAGAATGCAAGACAACGCTAGTGACTAGAAATAAGCTTTTCTAAACAACAATTGACTTTTTCACCCCTCAAAAAATCACATTTTGAGGAAACACCATTTAAACCCCAGTGGCCAGCTGAATTACTCTGCACTCCCAAGCCTGTGATATCGCAGGAGACCCCATTGCATTGGTGCACCATGTTATTCCCAGGCTCCTCAGGATACAGCCATGCTCTTTTAAGAATAAATTCCCAGCTCTGCCTTGGTGAGTGACGGTGCAACAGCTTAAGCCATGGGTACCTCAGCATCGTACTCCCAGAGCTGGTTCCCTCTCATGTGGTGGCACTTCAGCATGATGACAGGGCCATTCAGCCTCGAGACGTCCAGGCACAAGTCGTCTGTGCGGATCTCTTTGTCAGCAGTGTAAGAAAAGACCTGGAAACAAAGAATCATTGGAGTGACAAAGAGTCAGCAAAAGTTCTAACAACTGCTGATCACTCCAGTGGAGCAGAACTACTTTCTTCTCCAAACACTGAAGTGGTGCCTTGGATTTCATGAGTTTCATGCAAGTTTCTCCACTAGTGAATGTCTGCTGTATGTGAGAGAAGGAATACTGTGTTGAGGAAAAACAATTTTATGGACCAAGCCCAGGAATCACCCCAGCATACACTCAGTTTTACCTCCTGGGAATACTATAGAAGTATGTAATTGTGATCAGTATCTTCAGGAGAAATTTCAAAGATCTTAATGATGGATGAATCAAGCCCATCATCGGAAGATTCCAATCTTTCTAAAATAAGTCTTCCTCCTAGTATCAACTTTAAGTTTGTGTACCAATATTGTTAAAGATCCATACAGATGCAGTTCCAGCTGAGCTCTTGGGGCAGCACCACCGAGGCCCTGGAGCAGGGATCTATCCAGCTGATGGGGAAGCATGCTCAACCAGATCTCAACACTTTGTGGGTGGGTTTGTAATCTGGAGGAGTGCTAAAGAATATTGACTGAACTTTCGCGGTAAGTCTAATCCACTGGGGGGTCTCCAGCCAGCTCTCCTGCATGCTCCTCACGAACAATACAAGCAGCAAAGTCTGCTGCCCAGAGACGGATGAAAATGTAGAAACCACAGAGAAAGGGGGAGGAAACACAGGAAGCTGGTAGAGAAATGCAAGTATTTACACAAAATTACACAAAGGAATCATCTCCCTGCTCCTAAGCCACTGTTTGCAACCTTCATAATGTTGCTGGCCTTAGCACAAAAGCTCTTGAATGACCTTAGGAAACAGCCTTTAGTCTGTATTGCTTTGTGCTTTCATTTTCTTAGCAAAATTGTATTATTTTCTTTTTCTAGTCCTCTCTCCTCAGCAGGAGGAGACCAGAGAGCAGAGCCACCAGCACTCACCATTCAATTACAAAGAGCATCTGCTCTGCTGTTAGAGCCACGGGGCTGCAGTACCACTGGGGTAGATTTTTTACCAATCAAAACCTGAATAGGACATAATAATTCTATCACTTGCCATGGTCTTGACATTATTTTATTAGCTGTAGCCTTTCTCCTACATCCCGTTTCCACTCTAGTGGTACTGCAGCCCCATTTGGAAGTTGGAGGTTCAGATAAACCTTCTATGAAATTTGCAAGCAGCATGCCAAGGTGTCAGTGGAGCAAGTAGGTCCAAATCAAAGCCACAAGGGAGAGCAAGAGCTCCCAGGATCAGCTGTCTTTCCATTTTCCAAATTTCTTATTCAACACTCACCAGCCCCTTACATGGGTGAAAATCTGGGATCTAAATGTCAGCAAAGCACTAGCTGCTTTTTGCATTTATTCATCCAGTGCTCAATCACTGAGATCAAATCTGAGGGTCTCAAAGTATTGCTTTGCCATAAAAACCCCTTGGCCGTTGGCCAGTACTTGGACTTTTCTCCAGTGGAAAGACAGACTTTGAAATACCAACCTGCCACTGTTCTGCAGCCATCACACTCCAAAGCACACTAGCCTTTTGGAAGGGAGTGAAATGAGACCATGCCACCTCAAAAATGCTACCTTTTCTTCACATGAACATTTTCTGCTTTCCTTCCCCACTTTTCTGTGCACAAAAGCAACTCCCAAAGCCTTTAAAAACCCATATAACCTCAGCCAAGGTGCTGGAAACTATGCACTAGCTCATCCAGTTATACTCTGGAAGTATTTAGAGAAGTGAATGTATGCTGAGGGCTGACCAAGGAACAGATATGAGGGTAACTTTGAAAAGCAGCTCTAACTGTGCCCATCTCTGGCACATCTCAGCAAGAACTGAAGCATTCACAGCTACTTGAGCAGGTTAAATCCATGCCAGTAGAGGTAGATTTATCAAACTTCCAATTCATACAAGCTGTCACACAAACACTTCCCAAGTTCCAGTTTGTACCCTGAATCTGTGGGTTTTCCAATTTATTTATTTTTATTTATTTTTTTTACAGTAAGATGTTACATCTTGTCCCTAGTAAATAAAACCCAAACACTGATGAAAAAAGTCTACACTTAGCAGGCTGATTACTGGTTTGGTTTGTAGAGGTCTGACACATTAACGTAGAATCATGGAATAGTTTGGGTTGGAATGAACCTTCAAAGGTCATCCAGTCCAACCTCCCTGCGATGAGCAGGGACATCTTCAACTAGATCAGGTTGCTCAAAACCACATCCATTATCAGATGAGCTGGTATTAGCACATCAGGTCAAGTTCATAGAAGAATATAAGGTTAAAAAAAAAGAAAAAATTCAGGATCAGTTGTGAGGCTTCTTCAAGAGAGCTACAAGAGCAGTCTTTGTTCTGGTCTAAACTGAAATTTGAGGGTTTTACAAACAAATTATTCAACTGTTCATGCTATATCTGGAACAAGAAACATGGCCAAATAATCTAATAATCTGAAAAGCACTGGTATAATGTGTAGCACAAAGTATGTCTCACTCAAGGTACCAGTTTGGCTTCACACAATCACTCAATGAAGATATTGTAAAACTATTTAAACTTTTTCTATGCTCATTATTAGGAGATTTATCTATTGCCATTTATTCTGAAGCAACTTCTAACTTAACTTTCAACTTACTTGTGTTTTTTGACACTAAACATTTACATTAGCCATTTTCTTCTACCCTCGAGACATGTTTTCAGCCTCAGAGAGATGTTTTCTTCTGTGCTTTATGAAAAGGAAATACTTATATTTTGAAATGTATTTCCATTTGCATATTTCTTTTTCCTCTCATGTTTGATAATTGCAATACCCTGTTCCATTATATCTTTTGAAAAAGTGATGTCTGAATTGACAATTACAGAAGAAGCATTTGAAAAACACACCATCTTAAGAAAGAAAAATTAATGCTAATTAAGATGATGTAAAATTATCAGGCTAGCATTTTGCTACCATCCACATTAATTACATATATAATTATATTGATCTCATTTAAAAATAGAGGGTGAGGAACACATTGCATTTTATACCGAATTAAATAGTATATTTCACACCACACATTCCGTGCAAGACAGGAAAGGGCTTTCTGAGCAGGAGTCCAATCTTCTGGTGCCATAAGCACCCACATTTTGGGCTGGTTCATGGACCTTCCCAGTGAGCAGCAGTGGGGAGCACAGCATGGCTCCCCATGGCCTGGCAGCACATTAATTTAACCACCCAGCTGGTGGCAAAGCCTGAAGACTAGCACGAAGTGAGAAGATCTGGGGGCTCAGCAGCACATTCACAGACAAAAGGTATTCTCTATGGCTCACAGACCCACCAACAACGATTTATTTTATCTTTTTTCTGGACTGTAACTTATTTTATGAATCATAGAATCATAAAATCATAGAATGATTTGAGCTAGAAGGGACCTGAAAGCTCATCTACTTCCACTCCACTGCCACAGACAGGGACACCTTCCACTAGACCAGGCTGCTCAAAGCCCCATCCAACCTGGCCTTGAACACTGCCAGGGATGGGGCAGCCACAGCTTCTCTGGGTAACCTGTGCCAGGGCCTCAGCACCCTTGCAGTGAAGAACTTCTTCCAGTAAATTGATTAGCTAATAACTATACCTTTAGTGTTTTGGCCCCAGAACAAATGCAGAACAGCCATGTAGGAAAGGCACACCACAGCTCCAGCATGCAGTTTCTGTGTCTCCATCAAAGAAGACTTTTTGGAAGACTGGTGTTTCACAGGCAAGTCTATCCCATATCAGAGAACCACCACATTAACTCTTTGCAGGAAAAAACACCCAGTTCCAACACACCACTATACAAAGAACAGTTCTTTAGGAGCAGAATTTAAAAAAAGTATCTGATTTTCATTCCTACTTGTGCAGTATGCAATCTAATCATATGAAAAGAAAGAAATGCATATATGCTTTCCTCACTTCTGCCAAAGCTCCTGCAGCCTCCAGCCATTGACAGGAATGGGTAGAGATCAGCAATATCTGTGTAAGAGTCCTTCAGAGATGCAGTCCTTCATTCAGAGCCTTTGGGGTTGGATGTATTCAGCCCTGCTTTAGTTCCAGATAATTTATAGAACAGGTTTTAGTTTCCAGTGCTCTAACAGCTTCTTTTTGCCTGAAGGAAGATTTTTAAACTAAAACCAAACAAACCCACCAGGAGGATATTAACTCCAATCAAGGGTTAACCTTCAGTGTACTAGGTGACCTGTACGACTGCCCAGCTCTAAGACCCTGAAGAGCTCAGGGGTTTCCCTGCAGCCATTCCGGAAGCAGGGATTGGATTTATTTTTAAGAAAGAGGTTATGCCAAAATCATTAATGCCATGAACACAACTCACCCCATCTCACAGTCATCACTGAACAGCACAGGTGCTGCCAGGCCAGAGCTGACTGTCGCATTTTGGGAAATTCATATGAAACTTGTTCTGCCATTGCTTCAACCTCTAACCACCACTGCCAAGAATTCCCTCATCCTGGTGCTCAGCCCCAAGGAGAAAAACATTGTAATTCACCATAATCCAGAGAAACACTGCAATTACTACCAGCTATCACAGACTGAAGTCAGTAGTTGGAACTATACTAAATTGTAAATGTAATAAAAATAAAATATAAGAAAAGAAAATGGAAGGGAAAGGGGAGAAAGGGAAGAAACAGGACATCAGTGAAAACAAAAGAAAAGAGGAAGAGAAAAGAGAAGAGAGAGAAAAGAAGGGAGAGAGGAAGAGGAAAAACTAAAAATTAAAATAACAAAAAAGTTAAAAAAGAAAATCTGGTTGGCAGCATCAACTGGGAAGATGTACAGTACCAGCTGTGGGGATCTGCAGGAAACACTGGTGTTTAGCAACGTTTCCAAGGGTTGTTTAGGAACTTGGTTTTATCATGTTCAGAAAACGATGCTGGGAAATATGCTGGCATCACCCTTTTTGCTGACAGCAAGCACACCTTCTCACTACTCAAACCTTTGTGCTCCACCAACAGAATCCTTTGTCCTTTTCAAAACCAGTGTTATTCTACAAGACTTTCAGGCGCACTCAGCATTTTGCACAGAAAATGAAAAAAATCTGGTTTTTTGCTCCACAGATGGGGATTGTGGAGGGTTTTGTGTGCGTGTTTTGGGAGGGGGGGGGTGTCTGTATTGGTTTGGGGAAGGGTTAATTATTTTTTCAGATGGCTGTCACTTCATAAATGATGACTATCTACACATCTGCAACACAAAGCTGTTGTTGCTTCCAGGATCTCACAATGCCGTGCCAAATTCACACTTGTTAGCAGGTACCACACAAACACTCAAATTTTGCATTTTATGCACCCCGGCTTCCTTACTGTGAATGTTACACATCCAGTGCTTGTCTTCCTGCGTTCCCTGGTGACTATTTCTGACAGTGTAAAGAAGCAGCAATTCCATTTTTCCATGGACTCTAAAAAGAAGACAGTATTCTACTTCTACCTCTGCTAAATGAAAGATACTGCTATTTAATATGCAGGCATGGCTCCTTTGTTCCCCATTAATCACAGTTATCATAACAGTGCTGAAGATCACTGAGTGCTCCATTGTGATACCTCCTGAGCAAATCCAGAATATTAAGACAGTTCCCACCCCAAAGGTTTATCACCTGAGTCCATAACAATGATGTAAAGCCTACAAGGGGAATCACATAGCAGCAAAGTGGACTAAGAAAATATAAGCAATAACTAGTTTCATTCATAATGGGTCTGCTTAGGAGATGAAAAGCTGCTGAGAAAGCCAAGTCAGGGAAAACAGGAGATTATAAAGGTGAAACAGGCAGAAAGAGCAAAGAAGGGCTAAGTTTTGGATAACCCTTACAAAACCTAGTATTTACCTGAGGTACTACAATTAATAAAATCACAGCACTAAGCTCATACGGTCTGTAACGGGTGCTGTTTCCTCACCCAGTGAGCTCTTCAAGGAGATTATTGGGTTGGGATCAGCTGCGCAAGTACTGTGCAACTCTTCTTTCTGCGTGGAACTCACATCATTTGCATGGATAAATATCTAATTGTCCCTAAACTAAAGGCTTTGTTCTGTTCAATTGTGTACATAAAATGCTTTTAGATGACTTAGTGGCGGCCTTCCATTACAGAAACGTCTCATGAGTCAGACACCCCATATTCCCATCCATTCCCAGCAGTAAGCAAATTATCACAGCATACCAATAGATTCTTACAGACTGAGGGTTTATAAATTATTTTTCTATATACTGCTACACAGAGAGTGCTCCTGTTCAAAAAGGCATTTGAAGATATATGTGTTTACTGTGAATGGGAAAAAATTGAAACTATGAAATAGAACGGTTTCTGAAAGACCCATTATTTGGAGCTAACTGGGGAAAAAACAGCCCTCTAACAAGCCTTATTGTGTGTGCTGGCTTTTTGAGCTGTCAGTAAGTACTGAGTCTAAACCTTCTGTATAAAATGTTGCCAAAAGGAAGTCATGTTCCCCTTGCACATTTACTTAAACATATAGAACAACACGTTTGTTCCGATCTCCCCCTGCCCCAGCCAAGTTCATACCCAGCAAAATCCCAGCTGATGCAATTGCACATTCATTTAAAATTAATCTTGACAAAATGCTCCTCATCCTGGGGGAAAAAAAATGTTCCCTCCAAAAAATTCTCTCCCATGCAGAGCTGACATGTGCACAAGATGCTGACCGCCTAGGCCGCCGGTAATTGAGGACCAGAGCCCCATGCCACCTGGGGGGAGGTTTTACATGAAGCATGTTTCTTCCACTTGCCAGCTCAGCCCTCTATGCTCAGCAAACCAATACAGGCTGTAAAACTATGAAAATCCCCCAGACTAGCAACTTTGCTTGGAACTCCAAGTGCTCACTGGGACACTGAGCGGGAGCTGCAGAGCTGCTGTTGCAGTGCAAGATGCTGAGAAATCGTCACATGGTCACAGCCACACTACTGCTTATACCTCACTATTCTTATCAATACGGAAAAAACACCACAATATTTATCCAGAGGACAAATCCAGAGCATCCCGCAGAGCATCCCTCTCTGAGGATCCCAAATTAAGGAAATGAGGCTGTTGGCACAAGTCCAGAGGAGAGCCACAAAGATGCCCCAAGGGCTGGAGCACCTCTCCTATGGAGACAAGCTAAGAGAGCTGGGCCTGTTCAGCCTGGAGAAGGCAACAGCTCTGGGGAGGCCTTAGAGCAGCTTCCAGTGCCTAAAGGGGCCAACAATGAACGCTGGAGAGGGACACTTTACAAGGGCAGGTAGGGATAGGACAAGAGGGAATGGATTTAAATTGACAAAGGGAGTGTTGAGATTTAGATATCAGAAAGAAATTCTTCCCTGTGAGGGTGGTGAGGCACTGGCACAGGCCGCCCAGAGAAGCTGTGCCTGCCCCATCTCGGGCAGTGTTCAAGGCCAGGTTCGACAAGGCTTTGAGCAACCTAGTCTATTGAAAGGTGTCCCTGCCTGTGGCAGAGGGGCTGGAACTGGATAAGCTTTAAGGTCCCTTCCAAACCAGACATTCTGTGATTCTGTGAAGCATTTCAGAAAGAAAGGCAGCCCTTTTCAGCTCTTGATTTTGTTACTCTAAGGCTTGCAGTTACCTTTGCTGAGGACACATAGGACACACACTGACAATGGAGCTGACTCACATACTGATAAAAAAATGCTTTATCCCCCAGACTTTTCAGGGCAGCTCCCTTGGGCACAATGTAACCAAATGGAGAAGCAGGTGGCGGCATGTGATAGCACAGACACCGGGACTGCGGGACACACCAGCTGAGCAGGGAGCACCGCAGGACCCTTTTCAGGGCTTTGCACAGCACAAGAAAGGGTCCTTGTCACTTTCCTGGTGATATTTTTTCTGACAAAAAAGCAGGTTCATCGCTAGGACAACTGAAGCTCCCAAGAGGAGAAAAGGCACAAGGTGCTAAACAGAACCTGTTGTGTGGGCAGCCAGGAGGAGGACAGCAGCTGCTGACCTGTGGTGCAATTGTGAGCCTGTACAATTCCCCAGCCCTTCTGTTTTAATAATAAAACCCTCTCTTGCCTGTGTGGGTTCATATGATTTGATTACTGCTGTGAAGACACTCCCAATAACCACAGTAACAGATGACATTCCTATGGTAACGCGATGAAAGCCCCTGAGGTATACCCCTCAGGATGACTGTAGGCAGGGAAACCAAACGACTGTGACACCCTCTAATCAGACCATTGAAAGGAACAGATTTCCTTTAAAATACTACAAAACCTCAAGTCAGCTGTGGGGAAACAAGACAAGATATTGATGGGTCAGTTCCCTCTGTCTGAGGCTGGATAGTAGCTGTTTTCCCGTGATTTGGATGTAGTCACTGCTTTCTTTAATCAGGCACCTTCCTCCTGAAAAACATCATTCTTGAAGCAAGTTCACATGCTGCCCACACCTGAGGAGATGCACAGACATCGTATTCTAGCCCCTAGAGCCATATCCCCACTGTACCTGATCCAAGAACAGACTTTGCATTTTCCCCTTCCATATAAAGCAAACAGTTCTAAGATTGCTTTTTATTTTAAACACATTAATAACCAAGTAAGGATAATCTGAAATGCCCATACCAACATAGCAACAAATCCTCCACAGTTTCATACTCTGAAAACAAGCTTCACATGAAAGGACTCTGTTAATGTTTTTCATTTTTCTTAATTCTCAAAAGAAATTCATACTTTTACAGTCTCATTATCCTTAAGTCCTTTAAAACAATCCTTAGGTCTCTAAAACACTTTGTTAGCTGTGAGGTATTTACGCCCGCCTCAAGGCGAATCGCGCCCATGCATCGCACTCGACTTTAATGAGCAAGGTATTATTCTCGCTTCATTTTCATTCCACAGTAGTTTTGTTCTTCAGCTATTTCTGTAACCACGCAGCCCCCCCATTTCCATGCCCCCAGCATTTACATGCCTTAGCTCAGTTCTAATTTCTCATTAGAACAGAATTTAATAAAGATAACTTTTAATGGGAGTTGTGTATGAGCACTAAAGGATGAATAACGTTCTGTATGTTGGTCAGGTTTTCCTAGCAAGATCTCCACCAGGTGACAAATACTGCTTTTTGTTCATGCAAATACAGAGAAGCAGAGCCTCTTCACCCTGCAAGTGCACACCACAGATTCATCTGTGGTTTCTGGCTGATGTGAGATGTATAAAGCAGACTGGAGCCAAAACTTCTTTAGATATGAAATATACTGGCTTTAGAAAACTCAGAAATAATGTTTATATTTGTCAGTAATCAGGGTTTCTATAGGATAAATAGCCCATATACACACTCACAACCCATCTATTTTTATCTTTACAGTCCTAACCTCAAACCTGATACTTTAGGAGGAACTGAGGTTTGGATACCTGACGGTCATCTAGGATTTTTCCTTCTCTTTCAACAGACAGAGAGGGGTTTTCCTACCATGTGCAGAAAGAAAGGGAAACATGCCAAACACCCAAGGCATAAAGAGAATCTTCAACCTTGATCATATGCAGTCTGATTAAAATGCTAGCACTTCCATCTCCTAAGTCAAATTTAGAAAGATAGTAATGTCTGGGATAAATATCATGGACAACCCTACCTCTAGAAGAAATACATGAGCTTGGTCTAAGGTTCTGCCTCCTCTCATCTCTTTTTAGCAGATGTGGCACTAGGAAATGCCACCCTCATCAAGCATTACCCAATGGGTACATGGTCAAAAGACCTTCCTGGAAGAGATGCCAGCAGAAATATAAGGTCCTGATGAGGGATCTCTAAGGCTTTTAAAATTGCAGTGTGCAAAGGCAAGAACAGCCCTCTGCTCTGGGATGTGTCAGAAGCTGAATGATAGGAGCTGGAGTCTTTAATTTGAGAAAGCTGTCAGAATTAAGGGGAAGAAGAAGAGAAAGGTTTTCTGAAGGTAAAGCAAAAAGTAGAGTGGTCACCAGCCACACATCTCTCAGTGCCGCAGGCTTCCTGTCCTGCTGCTGCACGCTACAGCCTCCCTGGGTAAAAGTCTCCTAACTACAAGTTACATTGCAAAACTCAACTAAACCCAAATGAATCAGCTCTGCTAATTTGAATCCAAGGCTTAGAATATGCAAAGTTTACTGTTATTTATACAGAGAGCAGGTATAGTCATCAGCAGTACAATGAGCTACATGACTGCCATTTACCTCTTCACTCTCTTTCAAACATACACAAGACACAAGTGAAACACTCCACACCCCCACTATTCAAATTTCCACTGATGACAAAAACTCAGCTTGCATGAATGTACTACATGTTTGTTTTTCACATATGCACTTTAGAAACAGATGAATTCAGCCATAAGTCACGTATGTTCTCACTCATTTCATCTTAAAAAAGATTTTTTCCCCCACAATGCCATAAAACAGATTAAAATTCATGATCAAATCTTCTAATGTTAATATCTCAAACTTCAAATTAATTTCTCCACACTCTAAACAGCAGGAATATATTCAATATATTCATGTGGATGCTCCACTGGACCTACTGTTATGCACTGATACGTTCTCAAAATACGCAGCTATTACTTGAAAAAATGGCCAAGTACTCCTAAAACTCTTAATTTCAAAATCTCAGACATTCTGGAACTTTCCTTAATATGTTTGCCAATTGCTGCAATTTTTTTTTATAGTTACCCAACATGCCCACATTTGATGTGCATTAACTGTTGATTCCTGAGGGATTACCATTTCTATCAGGGGACAAAACCAGAGGGCCCCAGGAGGAAATGCTGCCACAAATAACACTGCTTTGTTGTTTTGTTTTCTTTTAATGTTACCTGATTTCCTCCCATGCCGTGGCAGTTGAAAATGCCCACTTTTTCATTTTCCTTGCGGCCCATGTTGTCTAAACACTGGTTGGTTTCAACATTCCTGATCTGGAGAAAGAAAGAGATTAAATGTTCCTTGAAAAAAAATGCCTGTAAATGTCATATTTTTACAGAAAAGATCACAGCACTGTAGGAGGAAGTCCATTATCCATGCACTTAACTATACGAATACATTTTAACTTGCAATCTGTAAATATGTCACACTTCCAAAAGAAAAATAATTACAAAGCATACAATGAGATTTTAAATTCCGTATTAAGTGTAAGTATGAACAGCATTCACAGCAAATCTCATTTGATGCCTTGCATTGTTTTTTTAACAAATATAATACGCTTTTACTTCTAAACAATGCAAAACAATCATGGGCTTGCCCACGATATACACTTTTATTGCTTTCTAGCAGGGCTGACTCTATTGTGAGAGAGAAAAACTGAGTATGAACAGCAGTGGACATCTGACTCATTCAGAGCAGAGGCTGTTGGACAGCTTTTTGACTAATTGCATGCTTTTTAGAAGTTTTTTAAATAAATTAATCTATCCATCCTCAGAAAGAACAAACACACCTACTGAACATCTCTGGTTAAGCAGAGCATTTCCACACCAGTTGTGCTGATACAGCTGGGAGGAAGGCAGCATTACAAGCACGTTGCCTGTGATGCAGCGCACAATGAGTTCCTTCCAGTGATGCTCAGCTCATGCAATTGCAACAAAAGACCATCAGAGCAAGAAGCAATGAGGAGCAGCAGGGTAAATACCAGAGCATCGCTGATCTAAATGTTATTTTTAGAATACAGGAAAACGGCTGGGTATAAAAGCAATCAACCAACCAGCCTCGTAGCAGAGGAGAAGCAGGAGACACCACAGTCTCTCTGAAGCTCTCCAACCTTGCAGGCTCCATGATGGTGTGTGCTTTCAGTCTGTACCATATGTGCATTTAATATTATTTTTCTTAACTCTTCTCATATACCTGTCAGCAGAGCTGAACAAACACAGCTTCCCTGGCTCCTCCTCACTCTCAACAGCACAGGCTGATTTTCTCACTAATGTGTGCAAAGCAAAAACACACCTCAGGGTCCAGCACTCCATCCGTAAAACTGTCAAGAAACCCTGTCTTTTGAGAGATCTTAGTGGCACTTAGTACAACTCTCAGTCACCTGGAATGCTCCATGCTACAGCTGAACCCAGGACAGAGGCTCAGCAGGCCCGGCTGTCAGCACTAAACTAAAGCCACCAGACTGGGCTTGCCAAGGAAAATGAAAGTGAAATCTGATTCATGACGCTGGGGCACAGCAGCTCAGCAAAGCTCACTTGGTTGCTTCTTAATCTACTCTAAGGCTGCTAATAACATGGAAAGGAGTGGCACCACCTTGTGCTGGTATGTAACCTCTTGGAGGCTCATGGTCTTAATTGCTCAATCCTCCAAGAGCGGCCAAAATCAGGAGAAGGGCTGTTGGCATGCGCAGCCTGGTCACCCACCCAGGGGTTCAGACTCAGGCGTCAGCTGATAACCACACCGCTGGTTTCCACCGCTTTTAAAATAAATGGCCCCTCTTTATAGACGTGTACCCTTCCCCGACACGCGGCTACACGTGTCTGTCTGGCATGCACATGCCAGGAATCAGCCACAGCACTGCCAGCAGCAGGAGGGATAAGCCAGCTCACGGGCAAATCTTCCTCCTCTTCCACCTCTCTTCTCCTCCAGCACGGGCCACTCGGCAGATTACCAAAGAAACTGCAGATCACCAACCTGTACCCTATCAATTAGCTCATATGATAATCCCAGGGTTTTTTCTCAAATAACCTTTTTTTGTAGAAATAATTTCAAGTATAACACAAGAGCGGCAGTTTTCTTTTCTGGCAAACCCTTGATTCATTAAAACTGGGAATAAAATAAATACTGCCTTGAAAACTCAGCTATGATTATTACGTCTCAGGTTTACAAAATAATTCTTGTCTCATGTTTACTTTGTATTCAATGCTACACAATTAAAATGTATAAAAGAACATTCAGTATTCACCACATTTTGCACATTTTATTCTCATTCTGAGGTATATTATCCATCTAGGAAATTCAAAACTAATACAGTCCCTGTATATAAGTTATGTTCTAACTGAAAAGAAAATTTAGTTGCAAATAAGGGCTTGGCAACCTTTAGGATCACCCTGTTAAGTGTACAATTAATGTGCTTCAGAAACTACTTAAGGTACACCACCACACTCTAGAAATCTCACTTACAAATTGTGCATTTCATTTTTAAAAGCAACTGGCATATATCAATTAGTTGTGCAACAGCCAAATAAAATCCAGATTAAAACATAAACCAATGCTATTATTTCTAACAGGTTGGGCCGTGCAACTGAGCCATGTGTGAACATTGTCCAGTCTGAAGTCATACCTGCACTATCTTGCAGGAGATCATAAGCAAGGATGATTATCCCAAATCTGTCAAAATGATTCACACTTTTTATCACTGTTTATATTAGAAAAGAACAAAATATGCATTTGCACAATATATTTGGAGGCCCAGTGTTGAATGCTCCTTACATTTAGATTGCACTATACTAAAGAATAATTTTCTCAGATTTATTACTGAGCCTGATTCTTAGCAGCCAGCAAACCCACACTCCCACCTGCAGGCTGCTAAGCATCATATTATCTTTTCTTTCTCTTTCATCATTTTTTGAGCCACAGAGAAGTGTATTCCTCTCCTGACTGGCCACCGCCTCGCATGGTGTATCTCACGTAGCCCTGGGCACATTACAGACCATTTGTGGACTAATGATGCCAGCTGCACAGGCAAGCCAGTTTGTCCCACCTGAGATTACATCTCTGCTGAAAGAGGGGAAAATGACTGAGAAGTGCACTCCTGATGTTTTAGAAATTGTCCATTACTGCTGATGATGGTACCTGAACTTCAGGTCTAAAAATCCACTTTACTGCTCAACTGGCAGTCAGCAGCCACAATAGTCAAGTGTGAGTTTTAATTCTTAGATCCTGCCTGAACTGCTGTTTCCATAGAAACTGAGGCCGTGTGGGTAAAAATAAGGTGTTTTAATAATTATTTTATTACTTTCTCATACTTTTATTTTCCAGTCTGACAATATCGTACAAAACCTTATTATTTGACACTTGTTAGATGAGTTCCTTCCTTGCTGTAAACACCATGTTTCACTTTTTCTTGTCATAGTTAAACTGGAAACCCTACTGTGGCTTTTATTTGGCACTACAACGGCAAGTTTAAGTAGTAAGCTACTTTCCTGGATGTAAAAAAGTAAAATTTGATCATTTGACTGCTTTTTTATCTGTGGCAATTTTTAAATCAAGCCATTCAAGAGCTTTTAAAAGTCAGCGTAGTTACAACTCAATAGAATATATTTAACAGTGAATTATATGAATCTGAAAAAGATTCCAGCTTTGAGTGGTTCTAGAACTATCAGATTATTCAGAATGTCTGTGATATCCCGCTCCAGGCAGTCCTGCTGGAAAACACAGCATCAATGAACAAACACATTTCTTTTAGAAGTAAAAAAACCCCAAAGCTTTTTCTATTCTACATGTAAGTGATAAGTGATGATGGAAAGTTTCCTTCGACTACTGCATATTACTTATTTATTTCAAAATATTAGTCGCAAGCCTCACTTTTCTAATACACTACTCAATTTATAAGATAAATTTTTAATAGTGAATGTATGCATTCAGAATAGCAATGCCCTCCTATGAAAGATTTAGAGAAGATGCAACCTGCTCAGAAGTAAAGATAAGTTAGATGCAGAGATTGCACACAAGCACTTCACTCCTTTCCCCAAAACCAACTCATCTCTCAGCATTTTCTCCCTTGTGCTGTGTACTTACTGTTTTCGTGTAACCAAAGGAAATGGTTCATACCTCACCAAGGGAGTAATAGCGCCGTGGAATCTGGGAATCAGGATAGATGTTTTCCAAGTACCACGAGAAGGGTTTACACTTCAGATTTTCTCTCAGTGCTTTCCTGATGGATACATCACCATAATCCACCTTAACAACACCTGGAATTGTTAAGAGAACCGATGATCAAAGTACAGGTTTTGCAAAGCTGCAGAGCATGCATCACAGATTCTTCTCCCATTGTCATGACTTCCTTTTCATCAATACCCACTTGCTGGAATTATTGTGCAGCAGTATGTGAATGCATCTGCAGCTGCCACACCATAGATCTTTGCAAACATTAAATTATTTTTTGCATTTTCAATTTTGCAAATTGAATCATAGAATGGTTTGGATGGGAAGGGATCTTAAAGATCATCTAGTTCCAACCCCAGAATGTTAATTTTTTTCTTTTCAGATTATTTTACCAATCTGGAAAGGCAGGACCACTGAATTCCTTGATTTCTTCATATTCTAAAATAAAGAAATCTATTTATATTTTTACAAATCATTTTTCCCAAAGCATCTTGCTGGTGTTTTCCAGCACCCTGCTTAGAGGAAGAATTTGTGTGAGGCATGGCTACTTTACTGTGTCATTTAGATCAGCTCTTGGGTGATTTCAGCTGCAAGGATACAATCTCTATCTGAGGAACCCCCTTGCTCCTTCCCTCCTGTGCCCCACAAGGTCCCACAGACCTCTGGCTCAGCCCACAGCACAACTCACAGCACAGCTATCATCAACACTATTATAAAATTAAATGTCTCCTGTAATAAAGCAGGGAAGGGGGAACAAAGTAGTAGGTTTCTGCAGAAAGCAGCCAGTGGACAGGACCCACCTCTACGCTGACCCAGCACCCCTATCACAGGCAGGGCACTGGTGGCATGGTTCTCCTCAAGGGAGATGTCACATCATGTCAGTTAAGTTGTCGCCTTCTCTGGTGGGGCCATTCCTACTGCAAGCCTATACATCAGAGACCTGAGCCAGCAGCATCCCGCTGGCCATCAGGAGTGGTGCATGGGCCACAGATCAGAAATACAGGTCATGGAGAGAAAAAACCCAACAGAATTATCATCAACAAGAGGAGAAATCAGTTAGAATCACCCACTTCTATAGATGAGGCCCTCAGTGATATGGTTTAGTGGTGGTCTTGGCAGTTCTGGAATAATGGTTGGACTTAATGATCTTTAAGGTCTTTTCCAACCTAGCTGATTCTGTGATTCTACGTACCAGTGGTGGAAGACCAAGAGCACCTGCCTGACTTCAAAGCTATCTGTTTAATCTGTATGAAAACATTTTTGCTATCAGAAAAGGGACTATTAAAAAAAAAATAATGGTTTTCAGGTAAGCTTTAACAGGCAAGGGTCTGCAATTACTGCCTCTTCTGGTAAAAGAGATATGCACTGCTGCTATTACTTGTGCTACTGAATCCTTATCTATAATTAAGCTAATCTTCCTCATGGGAAGGCACTGGAAGTGCTAGCAGAAAAGCAGTATCTGTTTCAGAGTGCTTTGTACTGTGGAGATCTGATGAAGCTAAGCATGAAGAAAAAGGATATTAGCACGGTTATATTCTGAGATGGCAAACAGCACAGCCTACCCCCACTGTCTGCACACACAGTTACGAACCAAATCAAAACCACTGTCTCTCAATGAAAATACCCTGTGGATCAACCAAACAGCTTGTTTCGATTTTGCTTTACAATTCTCACGGGGATTTTTATTTCTGCACTGGGTTCAGCCCTGAAATTGCTGGATTAGAAAAAGGAATAAATGTTTTTCTGCTCAATCTCATTCAACTTCATCTTGAGTTTTCTGTCAAACTCCAGCTTTCATAAAACACAGCTGCAGATATGAGTAATCTTTGGTGGGTGTGGGGCAGTTTTTTTTTGAGGCTTTTCAGGTCCTGGAACCACCCATTAGATGCAGAAACCATGGTCATTGTGCCCACGGTCACTAAGGCACTGACACAACCCCTTTAATCCAAGCTGTCCTTTCCTTTTCTCTCCACAGGCTCCTAACACACATTGAAAATACCCCCTGCTAAACCCCTGACAGGTTCTCCTCTCCCAAAGCTCTATTATACATATTCCTCATCTCGCATAAACTGGTCTGGCTCCTTTTGCGGCAGCCACTGAATTTACATGTGACAATGCCAGCACCCTCCTGCTTCATCTTCAAGCAAGGACCTCATTTGTATGGTCCTCCATTAAACCTTTACATTCCCTTCTGCTCAACTTAAACCCAAGCTATTATGAATCTATTTTTTTGTTTGTTTGTTTGTTTGTTTTTTTTTTTTGGTCACTACTTGCTAAGGAATCAATGGGACTCAGAGGAAATTTAAAAATAATTAATGACTAGTAAGGCTGCTTACACTTAAATAAGAAAACATAAGTAAAATGTCCTTGGGCAAAAGAAAATAAAGAAATCTCATAAGAAGCTACAGGAAGTGTAGTGTGCAAAAGAATGGATTAAAAACATCTCAGGAGAGAGGCAGATTGCTTTAGCTGAGCAATAGATGTGCTCCAAGTAGAACAAATTAAATGGTGGTAGCATTGCATTGCAGCTGCATTTTTTTCTAACGTGCATGACCTGCGAATAAGCATACAAGGGCACAGTTTCAAAATTGGCAAAATGTACCATTTCTGCAGAACAAGACAGCAATTCATGGTGACAAAGATTAAAAACAAACAAACAAAAAAAAAAAACCCAACCCTGGAATGGACTAGAAGTTGTAAAACTGAGAAAAATTTGCTTTATGTAAAAATACCACTTTGAAAAATTAATCCAAATTAGGCTTTTGCTATCTTTTGCTGCCTTGAAAAGCTTAAGACAAAAGTGTGTGTCACTGAAGCGATATTCTAGTGTATTCAAAGGGGGAGCAGTGTGACCAGAGAAGCCAGGCTATGCACATCTGCCCATAGTTCAGCTTTGGAAGCCTGTATTGCTTTGCAAAGAAGCCAGCTCATTATTCAAGGTGCTCCCTTTAAATGAGAAATCTAAGAACCAAGTTGGAGGCCATGGGAAACCTCCAGAGATGGAGACAGTTTAGTTCGATTTTTGCTTTTTCACCATCAAAGCAGTATTCAAAATTATATATGTTCCACAGGATTGAAGATGGCAAAGAGCTAAATTAAAAATGAGTTTGCAACACCCGGTGCCTGGTTTGGCACACATGACAGAGAAGCAATGAGAACACTTGCCAACAATTTCGGAAAAATACTAGTTGCTGTATTAATATGATTCAACCAGCGCCGTGGAGGATGCTTCTCTCCAGCACACTGTGTTGCCTTGCATCCAAGGAGCCAGAGGGTGGCTGCCAGTAATTTGCGGCATGAGAGGAAAGCTCCATCCCTCACAGACAAGGGCTGAGCATAGGCAGGTCCTTCAGTGTTACAATATAATCCAGGAAATTTAACATGCAATGCTCTACCCTTCTAAAATCCAGGCCTTTCATGTTCTGTCTGTATCAAAAGCAGACATATTAATTGGTAACACATGTATTTTCTAATTACTCAAAACATTAATTTCTTGACATGTCTTATTTATATTGCTGTCCTGGGTTCAGCAGTAGCAGTCATTTTTCTCCTTCTTAGCAGCTGGTGCAGTGCTGTGTTTTTGACTTTCGGCCTGGGAACAGAGCTAACACCGATGTTTTTAGCCGCTGCTCAGTAATGTTTAGTCTGACCAAGGACTTGCTGAGCCTCATGCTCTGCCACAGAGGAGGGGAAGCCGGGAGGAAGCAGAGACAGGACACCTGACCCAAACTAGCCAA
>WYDI02026345.1:0-17633 GCA_009867235.2 Psittacus erithacus | reverse complement strand
AGCAAGCTGCTCCAGTGGAAGGTGTCCCTGCCCGTGGCAGGGGCTGGAACTGGATGAGCTTTAAGGTCCCTTCCAACCCAAACCATTCTGTGCTTCTGTGATTCTATGTCTGCCCCATAAGTTGCCAAGGGGGTTCTGAGCCAAGTGCGGTGGGATGTGTGAGGCATCCACCTCCAGCGGTGGGCTCCAGCAGGCTGATGGGATCCTGCCATGAGGTCCAGCCAAGAAGACAGCAGGCCAGCCAGCAGCATGGGTTGAACAGTGGAGGACCAGGTTCCCCACCTCTCCAGGCAAGGTCTCCAAGCAGGATGGGTGGGAGCTGGATTTAACATCAGCCCCTGCACTGGGCAACACAGAGAGAGACTGCCAGGCAGGCTGGAGGCTACACTGCAGCCCATGGGCTGTCCTTGCTTGCTATAGCCCTCAGAGCTGGGCTGAGCTTTGCAGCCATGGTGTCCATAGGAAACAGGCTGGGCTCAGGGCCTCTGAGACACCTTGAACCAAAAGGTACAGCTTTTTGTCCCCTTTGCTGCCAATTCATTTGTGCCTCTTCCAGCAAGCCAAGTCAACAGCTTTCAACTGTGTCAGTTTGCAGGAGATACAAGTTTGAGGGTGGGAAGGAGAAATGGGACAGAGCTATTTTAGTCTAAGTCCATCTGCGTTGATAATTCCCCATCCAGCCCCAATCATTACTGGAGCAGGATTTACCAGGTGGCTTGGCCAAGGAAATACCTCGCATGCTTTGCAAAGCTCTTCCATCTCTATGTGCTTGCAGCAGGATGGGTCAGCATGTTCCTCAGCACAGCCACCAAACACGGCCACCGCTCCATAGAAAGGGGTGCAAACAGCACCAGCAGCTCCTTCCCACCACACGTCCCTCTTCCTGCAGTCAGCTCCACATCTCAGGGACAGCGATTTCGGCACCGATGGCCCCTCAGCATGTTAGGAAAGTTGCATGCAATCTGTTTACTTTTGGACATATGCTGTGCTCATGCTGCCTGGAGGCTTGCTGCCTCTAATAACTTGGGGTGTAATTCGCTCCACTGTGGTGCCTTGGGGCACTGATTGACTCCTATGGAAATAGACCTCCAAGGAGGTGCAAACCACCTTTGTTCCTCTGTGCTATAACAAATGGCATGCATTTTCCCCTGAGGTGCATGAGAACCACGCATCATGTCCTCCTGCGGTGACCATATCATCCTCCACGGGAAATCAGAGGATGGAGATGGAAGGGGACAGGACCATGCTACACTTCACCACCTTAGGAAGCCTGATGGATCCACATCGGTGTGTACCCTTTGCTCTCTACAACTACCTGAAAGGAGGTTGTAGTGAGGTGGGGTCTGTCTCTTCTCCCAAGGAACAAGGGACAAGGACAAGAGGAAAAAGAGCACAGCAACCTGTGGTTTTCCAGCTTTCCTAACGTTCTGAGTACTGTTCCACAACAAAGCTCCAATGGGAGTCCTCTGAGCCCCCAGCTCTGTGCCATGGTGATGCACGGCTGTACGCATCCAGATCCCCACCTTTGCTGCAGCTCAGTTGCACCAACAGAGATGATGACAAATGAAAGTAGCTTTAAAAGAGCACTATTTCAGGGCTAGGAAAATCAGGGGGTTTCCAGCAGAAGTGAAGCCAATGGGACAATGCTCTTCCAGCACCGTTTCTGATTTCAGGTGAAGCGTTTGGGCTGGGATGTACCCTGTGAGCCAGGTAAAGCTGCCTCCCGCAGAACTGGCTGTTCAATGTATATATATTAGAGTGTATTTGCAATGTAAATTAATAAGTGCCATCTGCTTACCTCTGATGTTATGAGAATGTTGTCTTGTGAGTGGCTACAAACAAGACAACATTGAAGAGGTAACACCTGCTGGTGCATATTACTGCCATTTATTTTCAAACATTACAAGTTTATTTTGGATGGGAGAAATAGGTATAATCTCCTCTTGCTGTGTATTAAGTGCTAATGAGAGGCACGTGTGCGGATTGCCTGATCTTTGAGGAATAAAGCCATGAGGATGGGGTAAACTGCATCCAAGGGCAGAGGGACCTTGACAAGGGCGAATCTTCCTGCTGAAGGTTTAAGGGGTGAGAAGTTGCTGCTTGTCAAATGTAAAGCCTGTTTGCAGGAACAGATGGATTTCAGGCAAAAAGGGGCCAAGAGGGAATAAAACAGAAAGAAAAGGTCTATCAAAACATCCCACTTCTGCCTTTGGGGATGGGTGGTCTGGATTTTCACTTCAAAATCACAGGCTGCTTTTGAAATGGAAATCATTCTAAGGCTGGGACAGGGATGAAATCTTTCTGGTTTAGCAACATAAAATGTTCCCTTTGACCCCAGATACACTTTTTCCCAGTTCTCCCAGAACAGAAATAGAACAGATAGTGGATAAAACCTAGGATCCTTGCAGATCACCAGCTTGATTTCCTCTCCAATGTCCCTGAGCTGACGTCCATCCTCCCATCACACCTCTTTCTTTTCCTCATCCCCTTATTTTCCTGCAGATTGGCATTACCACAGGGCAAGGACTCACAGGCTTTAGCAGCTGACAGCAGGCAGGTGATGAATTAGAGTGTGGCTGTAGAGGTATTTATGTAGATAATTGTTATGTTGGTGACTAGCTTGTATTTCATGCTGCCTGAAGCATCCTGCGGCGAACGGGCGGGAGCGTGGTGCCAGTGTGTCCGATGGGGAAAAGCTCTATTGGGAAAGGTATGGCAGCTGAAATGCTCTTACTAGGGAGAAGGGAATGCTAGTTTTCCCAATTTTCTGCATAGAGCTGGGTGTGCAGGAAAGGAGTTTTCCCCAGTGGAGAGCAAGGATGGACCTCCTGCCCTAACCTGCAGAGACGGAGCAGTTCCTGATGAGCATGGGAGAAAAGAAGCCAAGGTGGGGCTGCAGAGGAGTGGGCTTCTCTAATGAAGGGGCAAAGGAGAAACTGGCTGCAGAAGGGTAGGGAACTCACTGTTGGGAATAGGAAAAGTTGGAAACGTTCACTGCGCTGTCCAAAGAAAGGAATGAATGAGTTTGGGGATGCTCTGCAGAGGGGGGGTGCACATTGGCTTCTGCAGAGAGGTCGATACAGGGGGAAGTGTCCTGTAGGGACAGGACAAGGGGAATGGCTTTAACCTGCCAGAGGGGAGACTGAGATGAGCTTTTAGACAGAAGTTCTTCTGGATGAGCTTTAAGGTCCCTTCCAACCCAAACCAGTCTGGGATTCTGGGATTCTGTTACACTCGGTACTGCTCGGAAGCAGCAACTGGAGCAGACCTCTCATGGAAGCCAATTGCACAAGCAATTGGAGTTGGAGGAAGCAAAAATGACCTCAAGCACAGCCAAATCCAGCTGGGAAAGTATCACTGTGTATTCAGCTGGGCATCATGGTCTATTCCTAAACAGACATCCCTGCTATAGACCATAACTGGCAGAGAAGCTGCCAGAGCCATTGCTATTAGACAGGCCCCTGGGCTAAGGAGATCTGAGTCAAGAATCGCTTTCTGTCACTGCTAGGAATGACTTCTGTGCTTATTCCTTATTTCAGGAAGCATTTTTACAAGGAAAAGGCACTGATGGAAATTTTCCCCCATCTGAAGGGGATCCCCGTGCCAGCCCACCACTGCTCCTGTGCTTAAAATGACACAGAAGTCAGTCATACGGGAGCTACTATTGCTTTCACCAAGGTTTTGGGGCAAAGCAGAGAAGGCTGGCATCCGAAGCATCACCATGGCGCTCACTCTTGCTGTCTCGGATGCATTTGAAGCACCACTGTCTCCTGCACATCCTTCCCTTCCCCAACTCACCCATGGCTCTTGGTGGAGGAGATGGGGGGCAAATTCATTGATAAAGCCTTTCCTGAATGATGTGCCTTTATGTTATTCCAGTGATGTTCAGCTGCCTCTCTGCCCGCTGGCAGACTCAGGCCCACTGGCTGTTATGAATGGCTCATGGCCCAGCATAGAAATGCCACTGTGGGTGTTTGCAGTGGAGATTGTAGGATGGGGAGGTAAAGGGGTGCCAGTGACAGCCTCAGGGCACTGTTGCTCACCACTGGCACAGCCCTGCACCATGGGACATCAGCAACTGATGCTGATGTGGAGGATGCTCGGGGCAGGGATGGGTACCACACAGCGTAGCAGAGCAGCAGCTTATCCATGCTCCTCCTCTCCAGGGCTGCCAGAAGAGGGTTGACCACAGCTGGATTGATGGTAAAAAGAACTCCAAGGCATAAACTTCCAGAAGAGGAAGAGTAGAGAGCAGCCAGGGTCTGACTGCCTCCGCCACATCAGCAAACATCTGCCCCTTAACCAGCAGAGGCTGGGGGCAGGCGGATCGAGAGAGGAATGCTGGCCCTGGTAAAACCCAGGGGAAGGTTTTGGGGGCTAGAAGTGGAATAAACACTTGGTTAAACTGATTCACACAGGACCTAGTACAAGAGCAGCAATGGTGGAAAGGGAAAGAAAAGAGGGGAGGCAACAAGCCTGTCCCAAGAGGAGTGAGGGAAGACTGCCCCGGGCAGTGATGCTGTTTGACTCTGTGGTATTTCTTTTGTTTTCCCTCTGTGTTCCAGCCACTCAGCAGGATGGGGCTGGGTTGCCTATGTGGCATTGGCATGAGCCCATCTACTTTGCCAGGGCACAATGGGAGCTGCTTTCCCACCCCAGCCAGCAGGCTGGAAGCCGCTGCCCCACTTCCCAAGGGCTGCAGTGGCTCCCATATGTGTAAGAGTGACTGTGAGCCACGGGGCTGGACCCACACATCCCCAGTTGCCATTCTCACTTTCTCACCAAGCCTTTTCCCTCCCTGTGCTCTGCCAGTGTTGGCAATCGCCAGCTGGAGGATGCAGCCAGTGGGTTGCAAAGGATGCTCTTGGCCATTGTACGGTAAGGTTGCAACCACGCAGCACCTTGTGAAGTAGGGTGATACCATTCAATCATAGAATCACAGAATAGTTAGGGTTGGAAAGGACCTTAAGATCATCCATTTTCAACCCCCCATCATGTCCAAGCTGAGAAGAGAGTACCACAAGTACACCACGCTCACTAGCTCCTTCTCTACAGGATGTATGTAGTGGCAATGCTGCTGCATCCAGTGCTTCCCGGGTCACGCCAGCAGTTGATTCCATCACCCTGCCAAAGCTTTCTCGTGTTGTGGCAGCACTGGGAGGAGAAGCCGGTAATTTTCCACTATCCCCAGCATCGGGAGGCACAGAGCAAGCACTGAAAACCTGGCAAGGCTCCACAGCAGGTTCACACCTATTGCTTTCGCAAGACGTGCAACGATAAAACCCCGAGAGGCAAAGAAAGGCCATTGCTCTGATTCACTTAGCATGCTGCAAGCTGTCCTGCTTTGTTCCCTCTCTTCTTTTCCCTCTTCTTACCCCATTTGGGAAGAGGGAATGGGGGCATTTCATGTCCCCAGGCTATTCCAGGCTGCCGCAGCGTGTGTTAGTGGCTCAGGTAGCCTGCCCCTGCCACACTGTCCTATCCCCAGCGAGCCCGGTATCCGCACATTGGCTGTGACACTTCCTAATTGCTCCAGATAGATCACTGAAGAAAAAGCCTTCCATATGGTCCACAGGATTTAATGTTTAGCTCTTTTTTTCCCCCCTTCTTGCTTCTACAACTGTTCCAGGGAAAGATATTTTTCCCCATTTGACATAAATGTAATCTTCCTCTGATACACAAATGCCAGATGGCACTGCAAGGAAAGATGATAAATGTGTCTGCAGCCTTCGACAGTGAAGTCTGGGAACCTTGGAAATGGCTACAGAGGAGCTGGGGGCTTTTTTTGGGGAAGGGTGGTGAAGAGGGAGCATTTAATCAAAGGCAATTAAGGAAACCTGGGAATACTTTCTATATATACTTCCCATGTCCAAGTCTTGCTGAGCATCCCAGGTTGGGGTTTGCAGTGTGCTGCTTTCAATGGTGGGCAAACCCAAGCATCAGAGGGATGTTTTCCTTAACTCCAACTCTGGTAAGAGGCCCTGAGATGCAACAGGGAAAGCAAACTGCAGAGACTCAGTGACAGAAAACTTGGTGCAGTCAATGGGCATCTTGCAAGCTGGGTTTGGACTGGCTTTGGATGGGGTGTTCAAATCAGTGCTGTGAGCATGGTCCTGCCTGCTGCAAGGTGATGAGCAAGCCTTTAATTTGGTGAGGGATTCGACCCTATAACCATATACAATCACCCTGTAAATGTTGCTTAATGTTGATCTGCTAACATGCTTTCTCTAACTGATCTAGGTGAAGGTTTCCTTGCTCATTGAAGGGGGTTTGGACTGGATGAGGTCCCTTTCAGCCCAAACCGTTCTGTGCTTCTATGGTTCTAATTAAGGGGACGGAGAATGACTGGTGTCTTGCTTTGTGATCTGGGATAACCTTGGAAATGTGGTCTCTCACAGCAGCAAAGAGTTTCCTCCTGAACACTCGGTTTAACAAACAGATACGAGAGCAATCAGGATGCAAAGCACTTTCCTGCAGAAGGGCAGGTGAACGTTGTTCCCAGCTGATGTGGTGGGGTCTATCTCCATATCCTGATCTCCCTTTCACACTTGGTGCGGTGATTCCATCCCCATGCTGAACAGAGGATGTGCTTTCCTACCACCATGGCTTATCCTCAGTAGCCAACCTTAAAGAGGAGCAGCAGTGATGCTTTCACCAGCAGAGCCCTCCGGCTGCAGCCATTTATCCATGCTGGGTTTCTCCATGGGGGATGCAAGCAGGGATCATGCAAGACCTCCCCATGTGTGCTCCATTACTCATCCCCCTGCTGAACCACCCCATCCCAAGGTCCTGCCCCTGGGTCAGGGCAATCCCAAGCACAAGCACAGGCTGGGGTAGACTGGATGGAGCAGTGTTCAGGGCCAGGGTGGATGGGGCTTGGAGTAACCTGGTCTAGTGGAAGGTGTCCCTGCCTGTAGCACTTATGTACCTGATAGTTCCAGTCTTATGCCTAGTGCAGAGTAACTGCCTTTTCTGAGCCTGGGTTTAGCCTCATGCCCTTGATGTGATGTCTCTGATGGGGAGGGGTGGGATGCAACCCTTCTGTGTGTTGCATGTATGCAGGAGGTGGTTTTACTCTAAGAGCAACTTGGAAACCGTGCAGCTTTCCTGCAGAACAGAGATGCTTTGGACATCGCTGCCAGTTCATGGGTACCCTTCTTAGCCAGCACAGGGCAAGTTTGCTGCACATTTCCATCTGTTGAAGAGCAATCATCTCTTCAGTTCCTCCCCTCGTCCCCAGCTGCTACCACCAGTTCTGCTTTGAGTTATGCAGTTTCTTTCTTGTTCCTTTGGTAGCTGCGCCTCTCCTGGTTCTCCCACATCTCTGCCACATGGTCATTGCACCCAGATGCTCATTATTAACCTTGAGGGCTTAGAGAGAAGAGGAGGAAATGGAAACAGGAGTGAAGCACCAGATGACATTGCCGGCTTCCCTGTAAGTACTTGGTGCTCTCACAGGGTTAAACAACAGCAAAGCCACTGGGAAAGTCGGTGTTGCCTGTATCAGCTAAATAGCTTTTGAGGTGGCAAAGTGGGTTATTAGGTTTGGCCCTAAAGTTCATTAAGCATGTGTGCCTGAGATTTCTGTGCTGCCCCTCTGTATATCTTTGGCCTTGTCAGCTATACCAAGGCATTTCCAGTTATCCCCTCTCCTACCAGATCAAGAGGGCTCAAACAGCGGTTTTAACTTCCTTGGGATAGAAAAAGAGAAGGAAAAGATAAAAACCACAGCTCAGCAACCATCTATTTTAAATGGCATTTGAATAGCAAATGCAAACTCTGCTTCAGCTCAGGAAGCCAAAGGAGGACACATACGTGTGCATGCCAGCACTATCCTGGCCAGCTAACACTCTATTGCACCTTCCTGCTCTATCTTTGACAGATAAATCTGGGACCCTTTCAGGGTGGTTTTCCCTTCCTTTCCTGCACTGCTTCTGACAGTCTGGAGAAGTTCCCCATAAAACGTGTGCAGCGGGGCATTAAGCTGGCAAAACATTTGCTCTTTGTGCAGGATTCCACTAGGTTTTCCCCTGTGTGTGCCCTTCCTTCTTCCCCAGGCTTGTAGCCTCTGCCATACGCAGAAATGAGGATGGGAAGGTGCATGTGGCTGTTTCACTGACCCATGTCTTAGGGGACCTGCGGTTTCCAGCTTGCTTGAGGAGTTCAGAAGGGCCGGAGGCTTGATTTCAGAAGGCATTTAACTTCTTATAGGTGAACGCAATGCTTAACTCCCAGTGAGATCTAACTAACCAGACTAAGTGCCTTTACAGCTCTCGCTGGGCATCTATCTATATCTTTAGGTAGAGCAATACAAGGGGGAAATCTGGCTTTTAATAGCTTGTGAGTCACAACAAGGCATGTCTGCACTGCAAACAAGAAGCTGGGCTGTTGCACGACAGAGACAGACCCAGGAAACTTTAAAGGCTCCCACCCCACCATCTGTCTATAGGGGACCAGCGCAGGGCAACCTGCCCCGCTCCCATAGCGCTGGGGGCAATGCAGAGCATCCTGCAATCCGAAGGTGAGTGGATTGGCCTCAGACACAGTTGGATGGCGCTTGCAGCAAGCTACTCTAGTGGAAGATGTCCCTGTCCATGGCAGGGGGTTGGAGTGGGTGACCTTAAGGTCCCTTCAACCTAATCCAGCCTGGGATTCTGGGATTTACTGGTGCTGCCTTTGGTTTGCTCTCCTGGCTGAACTCGACAGAGACGCGGTGGTGTGGGGATGGGGGAGCACAGGGCTCACCAGGAGCTGCTGGAATCAGCAGCAATAATATTCAGCTGACCAAGTATGCCAAGAATGAGGAGGTTTCGGTTACAGCATGAAGGATTCTGGTCAGACATCAGGAAACGCTTTCTGCTGGTAGGAAAAGCAAAGCACCAGCCACAGAAAACAGCTTTGAGTCCATCACAGAAACCAACAGGGAAACTGGGCTGTGCCTGGTGTGGTGGTGAGGTTTGTCATGGCATGATGGGAGTGATGTGCAGCTGTGGCTGAGCTCAGCCCTGCAGACGGGCTCTGAAGCACTGTTGTGTGTGTGCTATAATCAGTGTTGCTTGGCACGAAGATGGAGAGCATGGATAGGCTGCTGTGTCTCATAGGGAAAAGAAAGTAGCCTGGTTGGGGATGAAAATATGATTGGAATGGATGGGGATGGGAATGGAAATGGGTATGGAGATAGGATGGGAATGGATGAGGATAGGGATGGAAATGTGTATGGAGATAGGAAAGGGGATGAGGATGAAGTGGGTATGCAGTGGGGATGGGGATGAGGGTGGAAATGGGGAAGGGGATGAGGATGGTAACGGGGATGGGAATAGAGATGGGAATGGGGATGTGGATGGATGGGGTTGGGGATGGAAACCGGGATGGTGACAGAACACAAAAGCGACTGTAAGGCCTGGGAGAACACGGCTCAGTTCCCAGCTCTGCTGTACTCCCCACATGGCTCAAGCAAACCCCTTCTTTCAGAGCACTGCTATCCCCTGCAGTGTTGTTGTACACCAAATCAGCTGTTTAAAGCCTGTAGCAAACAGAGATATTTGCTATTATTCCTGATTGTGTGGACTCCAGGCAACCAATTATCATATTTCCCTATGATCAAAACGTTGGTGCTTATCATAAAGAATGCTTGAGGGTTTAAGACAGATACAGACTCTTTTATCAGCATTTATTGCTGAAGAACGTTCATCTTTACGCTCATGACAGCTGGTTTTTGAGTCAGGAGCTGGCTGCAATTACTTTGCCTCTGTAATTCCATCTTCCCCACACTCTTCCTGGCTTCAGAGCCGCTGGAGGATGGTCACCTGTGTGGAGCCGTGCATGAAAATTGGATCCCAGCTGCAAGCAAGGCTAGGAGGAAGTGAACGTGGAATATTTCAATGGAAAGTGTGTTTATTGTGCATTCTGCCACTGATGTGATGTAAAAACATTTGCATGCAAATGGCAGCAGATTTGCATCTCTCCTTTCATTGACTGCAGATGTGGGGGAAAAAGAAGTGTATTCGAGGAGGGTTTTAAGCTTGCAAAACATCTTAGAGGAGATTTTGGTGCCTGCCCTATTAAGGCACCTATGTAAATGTACTGACCTCTCCTGAACACAGCAGGCTGATGCCAGGGTGTTTGCACAGAGATGGTTCCTGCAGTGCTCTGTGGTCTTTGCCCTGCTAAGGTTTCCAGCATCATTTCATAGACTCACAGCATCCCAGCCTGGTTTAGGTTGGAAGGGACTTTAAACCTCATCCAGTTTTGGAGGCATCTTCTTCCATTGACACCAAGATGAAGACAGCCTTGGGCAACAGTGGACAGAAATTGCTCATCTTCCCTTTGAGCTGGCTGAGCACATCCACAGCAGCACTGGGAATGGGGTGCCAGAGACTGATCCAGATTGTAGTGGCTGTAGTCCCTGGGGTTTAAGCACAGCGGGTATAAACCCCCATTTGCATAAAGCCTGGGCCTGTATCAGAGGATTGGGATATATTTTGGGATATATACATATACTGTGTACACGGAATTACCTGGTGTGGAACACTCTGCTTTGCCTGTGCTCTAATTGTTCCCAGAGCAAACCTGCAGCCCCAGCAGCACTGGTGAACAGGGCGCAATGTGGGTCCTGAAAGCCATCCGGGCAGATTAGGTTTCCTCTCCTGCCCTTCTGGGCAAAGCCTGGGAAGTTCAGCCTCTCACTTAACTTGATTTATTCCAGTCAGAAATCAAGACCTTGCTATTTTTTGACCCAAAAATGACCAAAGGGAGAACAAAACACCCCCAAAACAAGCAGCAAACACAAACAGGATCAAGGCAGCTTTGCTGAGGCTCCTGCAGCTCTACCAAACACTGGCAAAAAGGCCCCTCTTCTAAAGGTGTTAAATAAGATGCTATCTGCGTAGAGGTGATTTTAACATTAGCTCTGCATCTGTCTTCGGTTAAGAGACATAAATAGATTTATACCTTTTTCTCTATGTTTAGATGCTTCTATCTATAGGTGTGAGTGCACATTAAGTGCAGGCACGCGTATATAAAATATGCACCCTGGCTAGATAGAGCCATCCATCTATCCAAATGATTGGCCTATCTTGTGCTCATTCAAGAAGGAGTTTAAAAGGAATTGCCTAAATACATAATACATGCTGGGGTTTCTTTCTTGTTAAGAGATGAGTCAAGTCAAATGCTATGGCATCAATTTTTAATACCCCTCTGACCTGATTCCTCTCTTCCTCCTGTGCGAGGAAGTTAACAACATGAGATGTCTTTTTGCTATCTCTAATCACGGACTGATTTGGGAAGCTGGGATTATTATTCAGATGTGAGATGTGCAGCTAGGGATCATTGGGATGTTTAGGTTTATTCTTTATTATAAAAGGATGGTTTTAGAGATTCTGCCAATCCATTTGCATCTGAGGGATGCTCAAGTCTCTTCAATCGTGGTTTTTGGTTCCTTACTCCATTGGGAGATTTGGAAAACCAGAAGAAATGGAAGGAATTCTTTTTATAGGCCCTAAGAAACTCACTGTGTTGTTAGACCTTGGGCACTGTGTGTCCTTAGGAAGAAGACTGTGCGAGGAGCAGGCATGTCACTGCTGCTGTTGTGGTTATAACTACTCATTGCCTTTCCAGATAGAGCAATCAAAAGCATGTGGCGAGTAGAGATGGAGCCCTGATCCCCATTATTATGGATATCCAGTGCTTTGCAAGTGTCCTGGCAAAGAGGAAGGGGTTTGTTAAGTGGGAAACAGCAAACAGTGCCCTCAGTCGAGGATCGGTGTGTGTTTGCATTGATTTTGTCCAAACCCATAAATCTTTGGCTGTCCCAGGGGCCACACCGAGTTAAACTAAATGCGTCACACAGAGGTGGAAAGGCAAATGCAGGCAGAAGGTGGTTTTAAGCCTCTGAGATGCCTACACAAAACAGGAGACCCACATAAAATGGGCACCTAGCAAGGTAGTTTTAGCTCAGATGAAGGAAGGATAAAGTAGTGTCTGCAGAGCCCTTTGCTGCTTTCAGATCTGGATCCAGCATAGCATGGGCCAAAGAACAAAACAAATGTGTTTGTAGGCTACTGATTCATCTCTCAAATGATGTAAGTGCTTTGGGCTGCCCCACTGAAAGCCTTTGACATCTGTGGGTGTATGGGTGCAAATACATTGCTTCTTTGTTCCTATTTCGCTCCTGGAGCCAGAGCCAGAATTACCTTCAGTCATAACTCCTGCCTGTCTCCATAAGTATAGACTGTCCTTGAAGGAGAGATGAGTACATCCAAATAACATCCCTTCCGAAAAATGTGGGTGTAGATTCCAGGAAAGATGCTTTCATAAGCCCCATAGCTGTAGGAGGCTTAGAAACACCAGAAAGAAGAGCTCTGCAGCCAGAGGCCATGGCTTGAAAAACACATGATCTGAATGAAGCCTGAACTGTCACTCGGTGGGAGGAAGGAAAACCAGCGTGATGCTCATGGGCTGGTGTATCTGCCCATGGCTCGCTGTGGGAATCAGCTTCTGATTCCCATTGCACTGGTGTCTGACAGGAGCACTGGTACCCACTTTCTACCCAAAGGCCTCTGGGTTGGTGGCAGTTTTGGGCCAGTGAGGCTTTAGGGAGTGATGCTGCAGGGGGGAAGAAAAGCTGTTTCAGTGCCATTTTGCCTGTTCTCAGCTTCCTCAACGTGGATCTTACCTGTAACGCACTCAGAGGCAAGGCTATGATCTAAGAACATAAAATACACACATCTCTTCCAACCAACCTCATAGAGCCCGCTTATGTTGCAGCTTTATATCTCTCTGTCTTCAACTGGTTTGCATATTAAAGGAGAACTTGAATTGTCCAGTCCAACATGACCTTCAACCAACTACATGTCCTGGATCCCTCTTACCCAGTGAAGGCTACGCCTGACTTCATGTCTGCCAGCTCTCGAGCCCTTGCATGTTTTCCTATCCACCTTTTCCCATCTTTTCTTTCCTTTCTTTCACCAGGGCAGAGGTTTGGAGGTGTGAACCATAACATATGCCATTGTCCCTTCCCAGAGATGAGCAAAGTGTATTGTTATGCTCCAAATGGGATCCCTTCTTTCCCCTGTTTAATGTTTTGTAGCTGCAAGGACCAACCATTTGTGTCTCTTTCTCCCTTCCATCATTCAATTCTTTGCACGTTATTCAAATGAATTATCAATGAAGAACCAGAAAGACTGGATAATCAGATTACAGGAGGATAAGATGGGCACAGGAACACAGCACCTTATTAAAAGCCTCCAGATATTCAGTAAGACAATAAATTCCTGATCTTTTTTTCTAAAGATGAACTTTCAGCCCCATAAACGAAAGCAGAGCGACACATATCTCTTCTTGGTCGTTTATTTATGAACATAGGAAATGACATCAACTAACTCCCTTCCCAATCCAGATTTCAGATCGCAATCTTCTCTTGGATGTCAAACTAACCTAGATAATAAAGCAGCTTGAGTCTCAACACAGTCCCCAGAGAGAGAAGAAGGTTCTCTGTTATTCCTTTGTGCTGGAGTGAACCTGGTTCCTAAGACATGAGATGAGCTGTCCTTTAGCTCTGTGCTTATCCTGAATAGAGGAAGGGGGTCTGTTTTGGGGGCAGAGCAGCAGTGCTGGCTGCTGTACCCTTGGAGCATGCAGCTGGACTGTGCCTCAGCATCCCTCTGTTGAGCAGTGCTCAGAGAGGGGAATTTATGAGGCTTGGCAGCGTGGCTGGCACAGGGGAATGGGCCTGGGGAAGATGAGGATGGAGGAGAGCTGATTGTGCCCTGTGTGATACCTGAGAGATTCTGGCTCTGACCATCTGCACAGTCCGATGTGCCTAAGCCTTTCCCACACTAATCCCTCTGGCTGCTTGGCCTCCTCTCATAGCTGTAACCCCATCATGCGGTTACAAAGGTTGTGGCTGATACTCGGTCATGAAAGCAGAGGTTACCCAAAATTTAGGGCTGGTCATGCTGTCCAGTTGTGAGCCCCAGGGCATCGAGTCCACCTACCCCACAGCTGCCACCTCTAATAACTCGGTAGCTTTGCTTTTCAACTGCAATTGTACTGATGGCACTCGAGGGCAGTTTTGCAACCATGCTGAGAGCACAGATGCCCCCTTTGCTCTGGGGAAGCATCCTTAAGAGGCTGCAGCTTCAGTTAGTTGAGCCTCTCAGGCTTGCAGCAGCCAAGGGTAAAGAGTTAGTTGTGTAATTTAACACAAAGCCGACGTCATTTTTGTGTGGTTCCTGAAAAACAGCTCATTTCCTTCGGTATCATCCCCATCCTCCTTTCCCCCTCCTCCAAAGCTTCTTCCTTCACCCCTCAACCTAACTCCAGCCCTCAGAGCCTCCTTTTCCCATTCTCCTAACGCAATCGCACGTAATTAAGCGGTACATTTCCATGTCAGACTAAACCCACTGTCCAAGCTGCTCGCTCTGCTTCGCGCAGGGCTGTGCCAGGCATCCTCCAGAAAGGATGCAAATCACAGCACAGAAAACATATTCCGAGTGGCATGCGAGATCCGTGCCCACTTTGCCCATTGTGTCAAGAAAACAGAAATGCTTGTCAAAATACCAGCTCGAGTAGGAGCTCGCGGCTTCTGGAGGGATAAAAGCACCATGTTGGCAAGCACAGGACTAGACAGGCAGATGTCCTCCTCTCCACCCACTAGAATTCTATTGGCAATTGAGGCTTAACAACCTCTTTGCATAGCAAAAAGTAGCGGCGAGGCACTGCTGCGGCCTCGCTGGCAGGGGACTTGGCTGCAAAAACCAGTGAGACATTTGACAAGGAAGCAATATGTTAGCAGCATCTCTTCATCCGTGTTAGCGGGGCCAAATTGCCACGGCACTTGCAGCCATGTGGAGGCATTAGATGCGAAGTGTTAGACGCCCTGCCATTCTTCCTTGTCATTCTCTCCTTTCTCTTAGCCCTTTTAGCAGAGCAGCCTGGGCCTGACACTTCTCTTAGAGCGGCTCCGGAGCCAATCCTGCCTTGTGCTGCCGTATAGCCTTAGAAAATAGGCTGCCAGGTGCTGAACACCCACATTTGGAAGGGATGGCTCATGGTAATAAGTGTTTCTGGGTGGGTATTTTGGTGGTGGTTGTGTTTTTCTTGTTTCTTTTGTGGGGTTTGGGGTTTTTTTGCTTTAGAAGCAATTCCATTTTCAAGCTTTCCTTGAAGAGGTCACATCTCTGAGCTGATGAATGGGAGGGATACAGACAAGCAAAGCCTCTCCTCACATTGGATCCTTACAACAGATTTTATACCCCACAGCAGTTGTCCTCTTATTCGCTAGGTTTGCAGGCGTCCAGTCTATCTATAGGGAAGAAGCACTTCCCTGTAGCAGACTGACAATAGCAATGAGCTCTATTTCATGGCTCTCTGGATACTGCACTGTATCCAAACAAGCCAGTGGACCCCCCAGGACAAAGATGCTGTAGAGAACTTCTTAAAGGCCTGAACATGCAGAGGAGTGTAATTGAATCAGCACCCTCAGGGTCATTTTGGGACCCTTTCTGCCCTTGTGTTTACCTGATGGGAGAGAGCAAGGGATAGGGAATACTGGGATGCCCTGGGTAATGTTCCGGGATAAAAAGTCCTACCACAGTTTCACATTCTTCCCCCATATCTTCCTGTTCTGCGTAGTACTCAACAGAGTACAAGCATTTGCTGTTGTGTTTCTCTTGTGTTGTCATGGACATTCCCAGTCTGGGATTCGGGAGCACAGGACCAGACATGCACAGCACGATTCTCTTTCTTCTGCCATATAAATCACAGTCATTGCCTGAAATACCCTGTCATCCCTCAGCAATGGAACGCTGAGTTACTTGCCTGTAGGTGACTCCACTCTCAAAACAAGGCTGGAAAGGGCCCATCAGAGATGCTGCTGCTGCTCTGCCTCAGGCTGGAAAGGAAATAATCACTTGTTCCTTGTGTTTTCCCTGCAGATATGACCCTTAGAGAGGACTGTGTGATTATCTGCTCTTCCTCAGTGGATTTCCACCCCTTTCACCCCACCAGATCCACCTAATGGGATCAATGGGATTACAATGCATCTCACCTTCAGAGGACCTGGCCCAGTGTTGTGTCACCATTGTCTGAAAAAGAAAGACTCCTCCATAGAAAGCCTTGCTCTCCATCAGCATTCCTGCACTCTATTTTCTGCTTCAGAATTTATTCCAAGTATCAAAGGCTCAAGTCTCTCATGTTAATTCCTTCTGGTCAGGGAATAAGCATCTGCTCTCTCTGATTGTGGGTGGCTTCTGTCATGCAAAGCTTGATGGAGACATGCACGTCAAGGTCAGAAACGCAGCTCAGCTTGTGTTGTTCACCTAAAAAACCCCAACACCAAGCAGCAGAAATAGGAATAATGACATGCCTTTAAAATGGATGTGGGGAATGTGCCTTTTGTTGTAATTATGATGCAAAGAAGAGTCAACCGAGGCATTCTAATGCACTAGTTGCTTATGAGTCGTTAGGTTTATATACTTCAGCTGGAAAGGGATGGAATACTTGGAAAGTTGCCTGTTTGAAATGCTGGGAAGATGAAAGGTTTAGAAAGAGGAAGGTGAATGCAGTGTGATCGGAGCATAAAAATAGAGCCTTCTGACCAAACTAAAGCACCCAATTATCAGCCAGACCTAAGCAGATCATTGGCGGAGAACAGCTTTGCACAAGCAACGAAATGCTTGGAGGTGACGTGGCTGCAAGGCGTTTTGGCCTTTGGAGCCATAGAAACTTAGGGTTTGCCAGTTTATTCACCTGCAAGGCTGCAAAAAGGAGCTTGAAGAACCACCACCTGCCTTGCAAATGACCCAGTCCTGACGTGTCGGCTCGGTACAGCCATTTCTTCCTTAATACTGGGCTTTCCCCTCCGCACGCTGTCCCACCGTCATTCCCAATGACAAGAACATGCCAGGTTTTCCACATCAGATCAGTGGGAAAGCTCTTGGGGAAACAATTTCCTCCATGAAATCCAGAAAGGGAAGTTCTGCCTGGAAGGAAGCACGGGCACGGTGAGCTCCTGCACAGCCCCAGATGCAATGAGCCGCTTAAATCCATCGCTGCAATGGGCATCCGGGGGCAGGGAGGCATTTCTCAGACACTTCTCTTTCTTTTAAATACACTTTCCCTTTTTCCCCCCTTTTTTTCTCACACAAGACGGTGTCTCTGATGGACTGCAAACACAGCGTGGGCTGAACTCCATCCTCTTTCATCTGGATCCCGGAGGCATTCTCACCCCCACTCCCTCCACCTCCACACCCGATGTCCTTGCCAAGCGCATTGGGAAGAAGCTCCAATCTGGAGCACAACAGCATACACCCTGAAGCTAGCGAGCTAGCTTGAAAGACTACTGATGGGTTGCCTCAGTGCTTCCCTTTCATTCCTGCTCAAGATCTGAGGCTTCATCTCCTTGTCCCAATCAACTGGAGATGCAAGAGGCAGAAGAGGATCTCCACTGGTCTCTCCCATGCTGATCATAGAACCAGAGAATCCCAGCCTGGTTTGGGTTGGAAGGGACCTTAAAGCTCATTCAGCTCCAACCCCTGCCACGGGCAGGGACACCTCCCACTGGAGCAGCTTGCTCCAAGCCCCTGTGTCCAGCCTGGCCTTGAACACTGCCAGGGATGGGGCAGCCACAGCTT